>MJUU01026868.1:0-29448 GCA_002080025.1 Modiolus philippinarum | reverse complement strand
AATGAATGGTGAGGAAACCCCACACCCAACGGCAGGTTGGAGTCGGCCCCTAAATAAAGAGTAATCAAGTTCAGCGAAATAAACATCATCCTAGACTCCTATAGATATAAATTAAACTAACTAGAAAACAGACAAGACACACTTTATGATCAACCTTATCGAAGCTGTACTCTGGAGTTATGCCCTTTAAACTTTGAAATTTTTTGAAACATGGCGAGGTATCATGTAATGCACCATTATTTTTTTTCGGTTTTGCGACAGATAGACAAATTTTAAAAAAATCATCCTCTTTGCTGGAAGGGGAATATAAAGGTCACGAGCATCTTGACAAAATAAACTAGGAATCAAATATTATTTTCCCAAAAATTCAATAATTATTTTAAATTTCAGTGGCGACAGTAGAAAACCCCCTCCACGATTATTCTGTGATATTTGTGATGTTTTTGATAAACATGATACTGAAGATTGTCCTTGTCAAGCTATGGATTACGATGATGATACACCATCCCCGTCACATCACCATGGCGATCGTAAACAAACAAGGCCTTACTGTGATATTTGTGAAGGTAAGAATGTTACAAAATTTATTTGCTGAAATATAGGACAACTAAAGGAAAAATATTTATAATGGATTCAACCCTCAGTCTTTTCCCGATAGTCATGGCTGATGTAATATCAGGTTTTTTCGGGAAACTGGACAATTACACATGTTCAAAACTGTTCTTTGGGAATGAATTTTTGTAGTAGAGTGAAACCTGATGGTGCAGTGGTGACAGCAGATGGGAATAAATGCAAGGTGCATTCCATTGCTATTTGCTCTCTATGCAGTTTTTGGAAGGTTGTTCACTTCTAAATGAGAATATATTCTTGTTAACATGATAATAAGGTCTGAACTTTTACAACTCAAACATGGATTGATTTCTGGCATGATTCAAAATTCAGTCTATATTGCCATCTTAACTGCATGATGTGGCCACTTAAGATTCTGTGTTTTAAAGATTTTTTTTTGTTAAATGTAAAATTGTCTAAAATATCTCTATTTTCTCTCAGCATATTAAAGCAAAATTTCAAATACATGTGTTGAACATGACGGCATATGCCAAAACATGATACAGTATTTTTGGCAATCTATTATGAATACAAATTTTCAATATTGAGAGAAAAGATTCAAATAAAAAGGATATTATTTTAATGTTTCTTTGAAGAGATGTTTTGAAAATGATGCATTTGTTAGCTATTTATCTTTGTTTCAAATTAATTAAGTGAGTATTGTAATAAAACACAGAAATTTGATTGGTCTAAATCATTATTATATTAACCAATGCAACAATCCACATTGATCTTCTTGACTTTTTTCAGTGTTATATTGTCAATAAACAATAAATAAGTGGTAGGTTTTAATTCTTTTAAAGATGTATTGTAATGGTATGTCACTTTCCACCATTTATGAAGTGGTTTTTGCTTTGGTTATTATTTAATACAAAAGAACACATCCACTGTGACCTTGGTCATTGTACAATTTTTGCATTCCTCAATCAGTTTTAAGAATTGCTTTTATCTATTTCCAAAACAGATTCATCGATTTTCCTCTCAGGTCATTTAAATCTACAGTTGTTGAGGTGTGACCATTCAATTTAAGTCAGATTTTTCCATTACACTGTATGGAAAAAGTAAAATGGTCACACCTAAGCAGTTGTAGATTTAAATCACCAGGTTGGTAGCTGAAAGGAAAACTGATGAAGCTATTTTTGAAATAGGTAGAAGCAATTTTTAAAACTGATTGAATAGAAGATACTGAAAAAGTAACAAGATCATAGTAAATCAAGTTTAAGTTTACTACGTTTAAAGGTCTAATTAAATATGTTTTAAAATCAGGGATTCAAAATTATGACAAAATGATTTTTGAGAGACAATATAACACTGATCCTGTGCATTTTGTTTTGCTTGCAGTGTTTGGTCATTGGACAGAGGAATGTGATGATGAACAGACATTCTAACCAATCACCTACAGTCTTTCATAAAAAGGAATAAGGCAGCCATTGGAATGCAGTGTTTCAGGGCATGGATTTCCTTCCACCATTTTTGTTTGTTTTTGTTTTGTTTTCGTATTTATGTTTTTGAATGGACACATGTTAACACAGTACGCAGACATTTATTTTTGTTTTTCATTATTCAATTGTTTATTTTTGTATGCCTATGCTTATTTGACAGAATATGCAACTGTGTTTATGCCTGTTCTGGGAGGAAAATTCATGTCAATTGCAATGCAATATAAATTTTGAAACACTGTTTAATTTCAATACAAGCAAGTCAATTATTGACAAGCAATATTTGAAGCCTTAGAGTATGTGATAATAAAAAATGAAATCGGTGCAGAGTGATCTTAACAAATAAAAGTGAATTTGCAAAGATTGAGCTTATGTTTGAACCAATGGAAGCTTACATTGTATCAAAAGCTTTGCAGTGAGTGAAGTGTGTTGGTATTGAAAGCTTTTTGAAAAGCACTGCATATGATGCAGAGAAATTTGAGCTTTAAGAAATACCCTTCTTTGAAAGTGTTGATGAATGAAAATCCCTTTAAATACTAAATGGTGAGTTCACTTTAATGCGTTTTTAGACACATTTTTGAGAACGAATTTAAGTCTGAAACTTGTTAGATTAAATGTAACATTCACATACATACAGTCAAACTTCAATGGCTCCATCACTAAAGGAAATGAAAATATTTGAGCTAATGTGGGGATGGATCTAGCATGGTGATCGAGCGACCCACGCAGAATTATGATCAAACCTGAGCAAAAGATGAAGAAAACTATTCAAGCTAGTGTGGTGATCAAGCTAGTGTGATGATCAAGCAATCTACCCTGAATTATGTTCAAACCTGAGCAAAGATGATGAAGAAAACTATATGAGCTAGCGTGATGGTCAAGCAATAGACCCTGAATTAGGTTCAAACCTGAGCAAAGATAAAGAAGAAAACTATATGAGCTAGTGTGGTAATCAAGCAATCGACCCTGAATTATGTTCAAACCTGAGCAAAGATGATGAAGAAAACTATATGAGCTAGCATGGTGATCAAGCAATCAACCCTGAATTACATGTATGTTCAAACCTGAGCAAAGATGATGAAGAAAACTATATGAGCTAGCGTAGTGATCAAGCAATCGACCCTGAATTATGTTCAAACCTGAGCAAAGATGATGAAGAAAACTATATGAGCTAGCATGGTGATCAAGCAATCGACCCTGAAGTATGTTCAAACCTGAGCAAAGATGATGAAGAAAACTATATGAGCTAGCGTGGTGATCAAGTAATCGACCCTGAATTATGTTCAAACCTGAGCAAAGGGGCTATAAAAAAAGTTTGAGAGGTCCATGGTGTTAAAGCTGTTGCAGTCCGAGCCATCGAAGTTTAACTGTATTTAAAAATATGTAAAAATTTTAAGAACTACAAGGCAACAAAAAACATTTTTCTGTGCTTTTTGCAATATATGTAATATGTTTAACTGAAATGTCTTCAAACCATATCAGATATCTTTTAACATATACATTCTTTAAACCTATTTGAAACAGTTTCAATGTGTATAAAATGTATGTGTGAACTCACCATTAAATGTAAACAGCAGTGTGTTGCTTATTGGTTGTGATTTAAGCTTATGTTTAAAAATACTCATTTGTGAGGAGTGTGATTTATTTTTGTATCAAAGAAAATATCCACATGAACATACAAAGTTGAACCTTGAACGTGTCAAAATTTGTTGTGCTATCACCTGGAGAACCTTAGACTTTACAAGTGATTTTTCATATACAGAACCCAGATACAGTATTAGTGCTAATGTTGAAAATTTTTCTAATTATAAAAAACTTAAGGGGAGGGAATGACATTTTCCATCAACAAATTTCTTAGTTTATGACAGACTGTTTAACAAAATAACTTGGTCACTTGATAAGACCTGGAGTTGTTTTTTATTTCATGCAATTTTTTTGGTTTTTTTTTTAAATATTTTAAAAATGCAATAAGTCATCCTTTGCTAGTTTGTTTCTAGGTCTAAAGGGAAATTCTCAAGTCATTAAAATATCATTATTTACTTGTAATTATAGCTTATCCCAAAAAGTGTTGCTATTATTTCTCTAATTAACAATCATGTTTTTTGGACCGTTGAGAACTGAAGTTCCTCCTTTAATTTTTTACTATGGTTACAGTGTGTAGATTTAATGATAAGACTGTTTTAGGATGTATTTTTACCCCAAAAATGATTTTTTAGAGGGGGTATGTCAAATTATGTATATTTTCTCCCACTTTTTTGTAAACATCCCAATATTTCCTAATCTTTATTTACATTTCAAGGTTCTACTATATGTTGCAGAGATATGACACTACTATGCTTGTTACATCGGTGTTAATTCTCATATGAACTTTTCATGCTACTGAATTAGTTGTATCCATTTTTGTATCTTTTTTTGTAATTGAGTAAAAATCTCTGTGGCTTGTCTGATCTCAACTATAAAACTTCCTGATAGTTTATTTTATTTTCCCTATCTAGATATAGTTAGTAACTGTTTTTGAGAGTTTACATTTACTTAAAAGACTAGTGTTAGAATCAACTCAACTTTCGCTACTGTTTAATTGGTGGTCTGGTTGGTTGAAGGCAAATCATAAACTTGTATGATAAAAATATGTTCGAAATGGTACTTTTGATAATGCGAAAAACAACCTTTTAAACAGTAGGTTTTATATTTTCGCCTCATGAAGGATAAAGGAAATGTAGTTACCATCCCTGTATTACTTTAAATAGAGTTGGTTCTGAACGTTAATGTTATAGTCTTTTTTTGGCAACAATTGGTGTAAATAGAATGGTATTAATGTCAGGGTATATTGTTCAATAGTGAATTTCTCCTTGTTTAAGATTGTCCTTAAAGAATTTATGGTCTCATCCAATATGGCTCTATTTTCTGGAATTATATCATGTTCGTTGTTGGGAAAATTCTTTCAATTTGTTAAATGAAAAATAATGTTCAAATTTTTCATTTTTCCTCCATTCTTAGGGATTCCAATATATTGAAGGGATCTTGTTGTTTCAAAACTTGATACATGTTCAGAATATTTACATGTTTATACATATTGCTTTAAGCCTTGAAGAAGATTAGCAAGCCTTTCACAGAAGATAAACCTGTATCTGGGAGAACCATTCGTCAGTGCCTGGTTAAACTTGCCGTGGACATTTTCTCTACAACCAAAATATGATACCAATTATTATTGTCTTCCAGTAGATTTTGTGTTATTAATTCATATTTTGAAGATAATTGTATTGTGTTTGAGAAATTCAGAATGTCAGTAGTAAGTTTGGTAATGACAAATGATGTTTGCTGTCTGGTACTATTTGAATCCCATTCCACCAAATGATGTTTGCTGTATAGTACTATTTAAATCAAGTTCCATCAAAATCAAATTATGAATCAAAATTTTCAAATACAGTACTTCATTAATTTCATAGCACTCTTATGTTTTCTTGAACTTTTTAACAAGAGGAGAAGGATTACAAATGGTCAGAATCAGCATTGCTTATTTTCAAATTTCTTGCAATTCTTTTTAATTTAAATGAAAACATATTTTTTAAATCAGTAATTTCTGGAATCAAAATAAGTTTTTTGGTGTTCCTATGTGACTAAGTATCCATTACAGCTTGTGTAAACAAGTATTTTAATCAGAGGAAGAAAGAATTTTATGTCAAAATTGGGCAAAGCTTCCGTTTTCAGACCATACTGTAAAATATGACCATTTTCTTATGTTAAAATAACATACATGTATTTCATAGGTTTAAATAGCATGATTATTACCAAAATGTTTAAGATTGTAAAAATTTAATTATATAGATATCTATGATTTAAGTAGTTTTCCTAGTTGAATAGATGTCATGTTGTCACTAGTGAAAATAAAGGACTTCTTGTCACTGTGGGAAATGACGTCAAAAAATTTGTCAATGTCGATGTCAAGTAGACAACTGATGAACTGACATCAAAAAATAATTTACATAAAATAGCAGCCTAGATCATGGGATTTGTTTAGAAAATCTATATAATAAACAGAAAAACTAATCGACTGTGATGCATATCAATAAACTCATTTCAAGCAATGCAGTGGATTTAACTTGTTGTGGAGCAAGGTCTAAAACTTGTTTAATCCTTCTGCTTTGGTCAGCTCTAGTGATATTTTTACTGAAATTCATTATGGTCAATTTCTTACACAATAATTATTTAATAGTTTATAATTTAAATTGCTGTGAAAGTTGAAAATAAGACTGATTTCCACCCCTTGTGAACTTTCTCCTTTTTATCTGGGGTTAGTGATAGTCATTTCCTTGATTCTGTCAAGTTTTACTTAAGTTACATGTATATCTGTAATAATTATAGTTTAATTAATTTACTATTAGATCAAGAATTTCATACCAGTAAATTTGCAATGGGATATACATAAAAATTTCATGTTTAAATTTTTTGTGCCAAATATTTACTGTTGCTTGTAAATAAAATTGTTTGTGTAGGAATTGATGTAAAGAAGTTTTATAATTATAACTGCATTTATATCTCTTTGAACATGATTATAAAATTGTATATGGAGACTGGTATCTTTTCATAGTGTAATTATTAATTTATGCTTGATATCTTATATGTGTAATTGATTGAAAACAAACTTACAAATTCTGCTAATAAATGGGATGACAAATTTTAAGCTTATGCATTTGGTTTGTCATCAATGAAATCTTGGAATGCTTTATAGATAATCATTAATATTTAATATGTGCATTTTTTAATGTTCAAAATTAAACAAGTTATTGAATGTGGAAATTCTGTGTTTGTACTGTTATCAGGAAATAAACAATGAACAATTGTAGATTCTAGAATGTTTTTCAGCTTTCGTCCTCTTAATCTACTATAAGTATGATAGAAAGATTTAAAAGGAAATGAAGAAGAAAATAAAAGTTTGAGTCTTATTTGAGATGAACCAAGTGGACCAGACAGAAGTGACTACAACCGGAAGTGATGTCACTTCCCCCTGCTCAGCTTGGTCCGCCTCGAATAAGACTCAAACCGCGCCTATACACTACCAATAAATATTGTATTTTTAAGGTTGAATTGATATTTTGAAGTTAAGTGTTTACTGGCCAATAGGTGTAGACATTTCTACTTTAAATTAGCAATGTTACCATAACGAAAATATCAAGTAGATCTAAAATCCAAATAAAAGTATTATGACCAATGCATTATATGTTTTAAAACTGACACAAATTATATGTATTATATTCTTACAAAGTTTTTGCACATCTTGTAAAATGTAAATTTTATCATAAACATGTATGAAAAAAATTGTAAATAAAGTCTATTTATAATAAACTGTAAATATTCAAGTCAAGATTCAAAATTTTGTCCTTTGACTTGCTGTATGTGTATGTACCTCAGAATTTTTTTTATCGTAGAAACATGGTACGGTGACCCCTAGACGCTTTGTTTTGGGTCGTTTTAACCTGGATATGGGATGTTGTCTCCTTGACATTTATCCAAATTTCCTTTCTTTTTCATACCATATACATGTAATTATACACAATATGTGAGGGATTAACAGGTGGATGTCTTTCTCCTTTCTCCCATCTCTCTCCTTATTGCCCTTTTTACTCCATTCACCCATGCCTTTCTCTGGTCTCCCTGTGATGGCCCTTTTGTCTCTTCTCCCTTTCTTGAACCTTTTCAGCTTTCTCCCATCCCCTTTCTCATACTTCTTTCTCCCTTCTCCCTCTACGCTGTCTGTCCCCTCATATGTGATTGTTATTCCATTGTTTCAGCTATAAAGAGCTGATATTGAACTTTCATCCATATAAAGAATACTGGAAGTAGTCTTGAAACTTTGAAGTTACCGAAAATTATCCAGTTGTAGCATTTTGATGTGAAAATATGTCACAAATCATTACACTGTGTCAAATCGAGTACGGCAACGGTTGTTTGGTGTCTACTTCCTGTTATCACAAAGATTTCGAAAACACCTTTCCCAAATATTTGGATTAATAATAACCATTGGTTAATTAAAAGTCAAATATAGAGTAAAATTAGATCATTTTTATATTCTGAAGTGTAGAAATAGCTTCAAACTAAAAGTTAAAGTGTTCCTGACTGATTACATTGTACCAAAAATGTACACTTTCATTTTGATTTCTTTGTAATTACATTGTTTTCAAACAAATAAATGAAATTATTTTCTTATCTTTGTCTGCATAACATAAATATGTGTTAAATTTTTAAATTTAAATGAATTTATGCATATTTCTAATTTCTTAAAAACAGGAAGAAGCTACCAAACAATCGTTGCCGTACTCGATTGGACACAGTGCATCAGGTGTTATGAATTCTCAGTATTTAATGACTTACAGGCTTTATTTCTAAATTATTCAACACTGAAATAATGTTTCATATTTTCAATTTAGGCCGCTAGAGTTAATTCCTTATGCCCACCCATACCTGTATTGAGATTGTCTATAAGCCCCTTTCTGTTGTTAAATCCAAAAATTAAATTAAAACAAAAATCACTTCTTTTATCTCTTTTTCAGGTTTTGCCTTAAAATATAAAAGTTTTGTCACTTGATACTTCAAAATTGGTTGTGTTTCCCTTATCATTATCTTTGAAAAAGTTACTTTTTAATAAACAATGCCATAATTTTAGTGTAATGAGAGGGCCCTTAATTACACCTAAAATATTTTCATATTTATTCAAAAACCTCGAATAAATAGTAGAATGTCATGTATAAATTTTGTGTCATTAACCAAGTGCTCAATAAATTTGATATACTTATAAATCATTCCATATACATACATGTACATTGTATAATTATATTTAGAAAACAGAGGTAAGGCTCATATACAGTTATATTTGTTGTTCATTACTATAGAAACACGTATTGACAATTGGTATAGACAATATAATTGGGAGAAAAAGTTTGTTATGATCACATATTTTTCTTTTAATAATTCCTTGATACTGACATGTGACTTATTTTTAACATACAAGATTGGTTTATTAAGTTAAAGCTTTGAAAATAGTAAGTTTTGTCATTTCAAAATTGTGAATGTCTGAAACCATACTTTTGTTTATTTTCTCACAAATTTAAGGTCAGATTGGTTTTACATGTAAATGATAAATGTGTGGTGTTATTTAAAGAATGACACAGCATTTTGCAAATTATTTCACTACATGTTACTGGTGTAACTTTTGCTAAAATAATACAATTAAAAAATGTAGTACGGAAATATGGGAAATTTCCAGTTATTTCTATGTATTCTAGAACTTTCTGAAAATGAAATTGAAAAATGTATTTTGGAACTAAGAATATTTTTCAATTATTTTCTGTGTGCTCTTGAACAAAAAAAAAATGTTGAAATGTTAAAATATGTGTTCTGTCCTTAGATACTGGACATTTATCACTTTTATCAGGCCAATATTTGATGAAACATTTACATTTAACTTTTGATCAAGGAAAATTATTGTATAAGGTATGGTTTGAATTCAGTATGCAACAGAGTTCTTTTGTGATAGTAGGTTATTTAAGGAGTTGTTATAATAATCAAATGATTGAAAGTGCCTTTTGTAATACATGTATAAGTATAGACTAGTTCTGTATTTGTGATGATACAGATAACATAAGCTCTTCAGTAGATAAATTGAAATACACAAGACTATAAATTCTGCGTTTTAATATCTATTTGTTTTCAGAAAGGACCAACAAGGTATATAAGAGGTGCCATAAATTATACAGGTTTAATTTTTACTAAAACCATTCTATGTATAACATTTTTTTTCTGAGTGCTATACAATATTGTACTAATGTATACATGGAGTTAAGTTGTATAATCTGGAGTTTTTTGTCTCTATGAATAATTTACTGATTTTCTCTTTATGTCTGAAATACTAATACACATTTATTTTACCTTTTGGCCAGTCATGTAAAAAATATATATCAGTATTTCTTGGGATTTGTTCAAGTGTTATTTCTACAATTGTCAACATAGCTGTATTTATCATGACTAACAAAATTTATACACAAGTGTTATTAATGTGTTAGATATGTCTGCACATTTCTCTTCTGATTTGGACATTATTTCATCTTTTTGTACAAATACATTTAGTCATTCATAATGAGCTTTTGATATAAATTAGCAATATGCATTTTCTGGCATTTTATCGGTCAGTCTGGTGGTTTATTATTATTTTTCGGCTTTTCCACTGGAGTATAGTTAATTCTCATTAACAATTATTTATGTTGCCTAGAAACCTCAAATCAAACAAAACTTCAACGTCACAAGCAAACTTCAAAAATTGTCAAGGACAGAATATATATATTTTTGCATAGAGAGAAGATATGAGAGAAGTAGAATCAACAACTGGGATGAATTATATATCAATTCTTGTTATGAAACATTGTAAAAGCTGTTTTTTGTCTTTCAAAATTACATAACTGGAATAGATATTTAATGATATCTTTACTCATTATGAAACATAGGTTCAGTGGTATCCTATCCACGGAGTACATATTCTGTATTTTGGTTGAAAATATTTTATGCAATAAAACATATTTATTTAATAATTACACTTTTGATGCCTTATGGTAACATTAATATGGTATGGGTTCCATGTTTGGGGCACTAGTAGGTCTACATAACCCTATATCTTTTATATTCATGCTATAAATGCTTTTATTTATTAAACAACTTAGAATCTCTTTGTAAATATAGTGATATGTAAGAATTCAGGGTTTCATATAGCAAAGAGAATAAATGTTAAGGGAATTTGCATTACATTGCAATGATAAGTATTTACTTAAGTAAATATGTTTTTTTATTAGATTAACACTTAATACAGGGTTAATGTGGGAATATATTTTTGTTTAAATGATAATAATTTCTTAATTGTTTTAGACTTCAGAATAATGAAATTGAAGTAAATTTAAGATTATTTATGATATATTTTATCTGTATGATTTCAAACTAATTCTGTAATATTTTACTGTGGAATTCCATTTTAATTAAAATGTAGACTATTATGGTAATTTGAATATTTTATGTGATTAGGTTTGGCCGAGAATTAATGGTGCTTGGAAATGCTTTTTGAGTTCAGGCACACCAACAAAAAATTTTGACAATACACTGCGTATTGTTGGCAGATAGTATTTAAAATGTCATATTCCATAGAATGGGTGATAGTTGTGGGGTGATAAAGGGAAGATTTTATACTGCCATTAAACATATAGCATTATATATTGCAATTGTTCATTTATAATCATTTCATCCATATGCATTAATAAACTGAACTAATAATTTATGTTGGAGTTATTTTATATTTTACCTCAAAATAAGCAGCATTTTGTATATGCTGAAATGAAAAGTTGTCATTTTACCTGAACTTTAGAGGCAAGTTATCAGAACTCATAGTAAAAAATATCCTAGTTTCTTATCCCCCCTGCTCCAATTTTTTCTCCCACCCAACAAAAATTTACTTTGATTTCTTTGCCAAATTGGCTGAATTTCTTTTAAAATGACAGCATTTTTACAAAAGGAGTGGGTGTGGTAAGGGCGTTATTTCGCCTCAAAAAATAGGATTGCTTAAATCTACAATATTTTTTTGTTGAAACGTTCCATGGATATGTGTAAACAGTAAACAGTAAGATTACGCATGTTTTGATGTACCATTACAGAGTTTTTCAGTGTCGAAAATAGGACAGATTGCACATTTTTTTGAAAATGACAAATTTGACCAATTTTGACTACTTTTTAGCTTACCTGGCCTAAAAGGCCATGTGAGCTATTGCCATCACTATGCGTCCATCGTCAGTCCGTCCGTCAGCAACTTCAAACATCTTCTCCTCTGAAACCGCTAAGCCAAATTAAACCAAACTTTGCCTGAATCATCATCAGGGTATGGCTTCTCAAACTTTGTCCCTCTGTCGAACAACATGGCCGCCATTGCTAAAAATAGAACATAGGAGTAAATTGCAGTTTTTGGCTAATAACTCAAAAAACCGTTACAGATATCAAAAATCTGACGGGAGGTAAAAATGATCAGCATGATGAGATCTATCAACTGTGCAATTTTGAAGAAAATCTGAAAACCCATCTCGGAGTTATAGCCCTTTTTCCGTTAAATTTTCAAAATTTTTGCATTTTTATCCCCCCACTTTCAAATTAAAGTTTGGGGATATTGTTGTTGGCCTCGTCTGTCTATCTGTCTGTCCGTCCGTCCCGTCTCACATCCTTGTGACGCGAACTGCTCCTACATTTTTGGATTTAGGGTTTTAATTTTGTTATAGAACTGTTGCATATATGCTGCAGATGCGCAGTAAGCTTTCCAATTTTTGATATTGGTCTTCGTGCAAACAAGAGGTCCCAAGATGTCCATTTTGACACATGTGGCATGCGACGCAAACTCCTCCTAAATTTTTGTATTTAGGGTTTTAGTTTTGTTGTAGAATTGTTGCATATGGTCTATAGATGCGCAAAAAGCTTTCAGATTTTTGATATTTATCTTGATGCAAACAAGAGGCCCCAAGATGTTGATTTGACAAAGACCACAAAATGTGGATTGTGACACATATGGCATGCGACGCAAACTCATCCTACATTTTTGGATTTATGGATTTAATTTTGTTGCAGAATTGTTGCATATAGTTTGTAGATGCGCAATAAGCTTTCAGAATTTTGATTCCGGTTCCAACTTTGGTAAATTTCCTGAAATTTTGAAGAAAATCCATAAACCCTTGTAAGAGTTATTGCCCCTTTTTCACCGAATTTTTAAAATTTTCGTATTTTTCATTTTTTATTTCCAAAACTATAGAAGATGAAGGTTAAGTGTAAATTGATGAATGGTTTGCCATGCTGTTGCCATTTTAAAACTGATTTTGAAAATTGTTCCTCATTTTTCAAAATGGCCACCAAAAAAGGCGGGAAAATTCAACATTGTCCGATTTCAATGAAATTTGGTTTCAAAATAGATATTGATGTTGCGACTTCAAAACCGGTGTTGAAAATTGTTTGTTGACTGGCTGCCCAAAAAGGCGGGAAAATTCAACATTGTCCGATTTCAATGACACTTGGTTTCCATATTGGTCTTGATGTCGTAACTTCAAAACTGATGTTAAAAATTGTTCGTTGACCGCCATTTTTAAAATAGCCACCAAAAAAGGCGGGAAAATTCAACATTGTCCGATTTCAATGAAATTTGATTTCCAAGTAGATATTGATGTTGCGACTTCAAAACCGATGTTGAAAATTGTTTGTTGACTGCCATTTACCAAATGACATCTCGACTTCAAAACTGGTGTCGAAAGAGGTCCTTAGAAAGAATGTTTTTTGTCAAAAAAGCCCAACAAAGAAATATAGTAAAACAGGATCAGACTTAACTAACAGGTCAAGATATTGGAGGTGTTTGAGCTACGAAAGTTTGAAAAACTGAAGATCAACTGTATAAATTACAATGTTATCTTGATTGTAGCAACTGAAAGCCAGGTGAGCGATACAGGCTCCTTGGAGCCTCTGGTTCTTTAAAAGAAACATAGAGCGCATGCAAGAACCACAAGAATATTTATATGGGAGGTCTAACGCATCTGTACCAACAAGCAGGTAAATTTTCTAATTGGTTCTTGAATGCGCTTTATATTTCTGATTAGGAAAACCGTTCGAAAATATGCCATATTTCTTGTATTTCTATGTAAACGTTCAAAAGTAGCTTAAACATGACATCAGAGCTGTACTCACTGTGACGTCATGGGTTCTAAATTTTGTATTTTTTTTCTTTAGTGGGATCTGAACTTTCAAACGAACATAAAAGAAAACATTCAGGTGCATTTAAAAAATCACTGAAATTTAGGGCCAAATCACCCCCTTATTCCACCTTGTCCTTTGATAAAAAGTATAAAATAAAATTTGCCGGCCCACCCAAAATTTTGAGAAAAATTGTACAGAATCAAGGAATTATTTTATTATGGCCTTATTAATTACCCAAGCACTTTGTTTTCTATGAAACTAAAAAATCAAACCTTTTTCCTTAATTTTAAAAGGAGGATCTCATCTTTGTTCATATACCGATACACACCAAAAATAAATGTGGAGAGATCTGTTGAATTACAAGACCGAGTTACTTGCTTGTTACCGTTGACAAATACACCAAATTCATAAAGCTTTTTAGCCACTCAAAAAGAAAATAAGAGTAAGTGATTTTTTGTTAGAAAAAATACTTATTTTTACTCATTGGAAACAGGAACAGGCATATTATCTCTTTAGTGCATGCATGATGATTATAATAATTATTCTCATTTCTAACATCTCTTTTATCCATACTTTTTGATACTAAAACCCTCTAAAATGAAGCTTTGACATTTGACAGTAGTTTTCAAAATTGATTATTATTCGAATTTATTGAACAGGTTGGGTGTGGCTTAATGTTCTCTGTCTTGTTGGTAATGTTAACACGAATAATCCCGATATAATTTACCCGTGACCAGTCAGGTCAATTAAATAGAGTAAGACATATTGAACACATGATTTCTTATAGTAGATATTAAATACACTTATGTTGGTATTTGGTTGCATCATTGACTT
The DNA here is from genome assembly GCA_002080025.1 of Modiolus philippinarum. Classification (NCBI taxonomy): domain Eukaryota; kingdom Metazoa; phylum Mollusca; class Bivalvia; order Mytilida; family Modiolidae; genus Modiolus; species Modiolus philippinarum. The sequence continues at coordinate 14,815 of MJUU01026868.1, read as the reverse complement.
ATTATGCTTTTATTAGATCACCTCACGATAGTGAGGGGGGCTTATGTGATACCCCTAGCGTCGGCGTCCGCGTCTGGTTAGGAAGAATGGTTAAGGTCCATTCCTGCTTACTGACATGCCCCACATCAACCATATTGGTATGTATGATGCATTTTGGGATGACAACAACAATGCATGCTTCAGATGCTGTCTCTGACCTACATTTTACGCATGATTGACTTGGTTAGGTAGAATGGTTAAAGTCCATTCCCGCTTACTGACATACCCCACATCAACCTTATTGGTATGTATGATGCATTTTGGGATGAGGACTGGACTGCATGCATCGGATGCTGTCTCTGACCTACATTTTACGCATGAGCGACTTGGTTAGGTCGAATGGTTAAAGTCCATTCCCACTTACTGACATGGCCCACATCAACCATACTGGTATGTATGATGCATTTTGGGATGACAACAACAATGCATGCTTCAGATGCTGTCTCTGACCTACATTTTACGCATGATTGACTTGGTTAGGTAGAATGGTTAAAGTCCATTCCCGCTTACTGACATACCCCACATCAACCTTATTGGTATGTATGATGCATTTTGGGATGAGGACTACAATGCATGCTTCGGATGCTGTCTCTGACCTACATTTTACGCATGAGCGACTTGGTTAGGAAGAATGGTTAAAGTCCATTCCAGCTTACTGACATGGCCCACATCAAGCAAACTGGTATGTATGATGCTTTTTTGGATGACAACAACAATGCATGCTTTGGATGCTGTCTCTGACCTACATTTTACGCATGAGTGACTTGGTTAAGGTAGAATGGTTAAAGTCCATTCCCGCTTACTGACATGCCCCACATCAACCATATTGGTATGCATGATGCATTTTGGGATGAGGACTGGAATGCATGGTTCGGATGCTGTCTCTGACCTACATGTTACGCATGAGCGACTTGGTTAGGTAGAATGGGTAAAGTCCATTCCCGCTTACTGACATGCCCCACATCAACCATATTGGTATTTATGATGCATTTTGGGATGAGGACTGGAATGCATGCTTCGGATGCTGTCTGTGACCTACATTTTATGCATGAGCGACTTGGTTAGGTAGAATGGTTAAAGTCCATTCCCGCTTACTGACATGGCGCACATCAACCATACTGGTATGCATGATGCATTTTGAGATGACAACAACAATGCATGCTTCGGATGCTGTCTCTGACCTACATTTTATGCATGACTGAATCTGTTTAAATGAATGATTATAATCCATTCCTGGTTATTGACATGTGCAACATGTGACAATGCTGTGCAACGAGGTGAGCTTAGCAGGCTGTGGCTGCTTTCTATGTTTATATCTGCACTGAAGAGAAATAAATTGTCGAAATTACCATGTGCAAAAACAAATTCACAGTAACCTTGGTATTTTGTTGTTTAATATTATTCCTTCAATGGTTTTTACCAACATGAAATGTGCTCCCCTAGGGGTATGAGGAAGAACTCTGAATTGACACTTTTAATTCTATGGTTGCCATTACAAGTTGACGCAAAAGTTGTATACTCTCATAACTATGGTCACATTGAACTAGATATAGAATTGCTTTTTAGCTCATCTGGCTATGCCAGTGTGAGCTTTTGCCATCACTTGGCATCCATCCATTGTAAACTTTTCATTCAAAGATCTTCTCCTCTGAAACCACTGCTCCAATTGGGGGGAACCAAATTTGGTCACAATAGTTCTAAGGTGGTCCCCTTTAAATATCCAAGATGGCCACCAGAGGGGAACATAGTTTTAACATTGGACCCTTGGGGAAAACACATTCAAAGATATTCTCAGAAACTACAAGTCCAATTAAAACCAAACTTAGTCGCAATGGTCCTTAGATGGTCCCTTCCAAAAAAAGGTATCTGACAGGACCGTACCTCATCCAAGATGGCCGCTAACAGGAACCGAAGTTTGACATTGAACCCAATTTTAAAATATTCAAAAATTTTAATTTTCCCCTCTTAATACCACTGGGCCAATTGAAACCAAACTTGGTCACAATAGTTCTCGGGTGGCCCCTTGCAAAATTGTGTTGCTCATGTCCATGCCTCATCCAATATGGCCGCCAGCGGTGACCACGGTTTAACATTGCACCCTATCAAGGGAAAATGTATAAAATTATTTTCTCTGGAACTACGTTTCCAATTTAAATCAAACTTGGCTACAATAGTCCTTCGATTGTAAACCAAAAATTGTGTCGCTTTGGTCCGTACCTGATCCAAGATGGCTGCCAGCAGGGACCGAAGTTTAACATTGAACCTTATCAGAAAATATTCAAAATCTTCTTCACTGAAACCACTAAGCCAATTGAAACCAAACTTGATCACAACAGTCCTTTGGTGGTCCCCTTTCAAAATCGTGTCGCTCATGTGCATAACTCATCCAAGATGGCCACCATCGGGGAACATAGTTTAACATTGATCTTTATGGGAAAGAAATTAAAAGTCTTCATCTCTGGACCTAATTGGCCTATTAAGATCAAAATTGGTTACAATAGTCCTTCGATGGTCAACTTTGAAAAAAAATTGTGTCGTTTAGGTCATGACCCAATTCAAGATGGCCTCCAGTGGGGACATAGTTTATATTAGATTCCATTAAAAGAATTAGGTCTCTGAAACCATCGATCGAATGGGAACCAAACTTGATCACAAAAGTCCTTTGGAGGCCCCATTCAGAATTTGCATCTGGCATGTCTGCATCCAATCCATGGTGGCCTCTTGCAGAGAATGAAGTTTAAACTCTGGACCCTAATGGAAATTCCATTAATCTCCTTAAATCAGCCATGGTCGAGGTGAGCGATACAGGCTCTTGAGAGCCACTTGTTAAAATATCAAATTTTGATTATTACTGGCTGCGGTTTTCAAATCTCGCATGAGGGGTTATGCGTGCATAACAGGATACACTTGCCCTGTCGACACACCAGTTATTTCTAAAGAGTTGTATCTGTTAAATGGACTGTGATATTTGTATATCGCCATGCTACCGTGACTTCCTTATAATTTTACCTGGTTATCCAGGGGTGAAAGCAGAACAAGGCGGGGCTTAATTAAGTGTATTAGGTACCAAGTAAACTGTAAAATTAACCAAATTCCATAGACAGCACCTAATCTAAAACCGTTCCTCTTCTCACTACAATAATGGTGACATATGTTATGTGGGGATCTTCACAGGGGATACGGGTTCATATTCCCTGTCTGTGTTTTATATCCCCCGAGCCGTAAGCCCGAATAACTTTTGTATTCTGCTGGAAGCGCTACAATTCTCCTTTAGAGGCGTTTTGAAAATTGTAATTTTGATACCACGGGGATACGGTAAAATTGTAATTTTGCTACCACGGGGATACGGTCTCATATCCCCTGTCAAATTGCAGGATTTACCTGGATATTTCTCTTCAGCAGACTATATTCCTATATGGTCTTATTATTGAATACATATTGTCTTTAAAAATATAAATATACGAGGCAAGCAGATTCGGGTTATTCTACTTTTTGCTACCAAGGGATTGGGAAATCAGAATTCTGAAATGCTTTACTCAGGACCAATTTAAAAAAAGAGACCAGCCATAGTATTTCATGATATCCTCAAGAATATACTAGTACATATTCCAATACTAAGATTTTTATTTGCAATGAGAATTTCCTTGTGTTTATTCCATGACATTTTAGTTAACTTATTTAGAGATTTTCCGTACCATTGGCTCATTGGTTTGTTTTCTATTTTAAACTAGTTCGTCAATATTTGTAATTGAGGGAACCTCTTTGAGTTATGTGACTCTTGAGGATTTAAAGGTCAACAATCACCTATTTGATTCAGTTCAGTACATTTCGACAATGTGAAGCATAAAATGTAGGCATAATTGTTAAACACCGAATCGTAAGTCTTTGTAGTCAAAGTAAACCACTTTTCATTCTTGTTTTCTCTTTTGTGAATTCCCGGTGCTTGAATGTTTTTTTTTTCATATAAATTTTACTCAGTCATCCTCTTTTTCACTGTTTTGTTTATTATGGCAAGAATGCTGGCGACTTCAACAATCAAACAATGAAAACAGTTTAAAATGCCAAGATACAGACACGACAGTGTGAATAACAACACGGGTTTAATGGTTACCAAAACTTCTCGGTCTGCTTATTTAAATCTTCTGTGTGACGAAGGAAACTGTATCTTGTATTTCCAACATAACTTGTTGTGGTATCGAGCTGATATCTGTCCCAGTCTATTTAGTTCGTCAATGTGGATATCTTGAAGTTCACTTAAGAAACGAAAGGAAAATATATTTACTATTATCTAAAATTTTGTAAATTCTAAAACCGAAGGATTAACTCCCTCCATCGTAATTTGTCCTTAGCTATATTTGATATTACTGATTATTCGCATTTCGTTTGTTTTTATGCATTTTAAACATTTTTTGAAATTATGGATTTCCTTTGTTTGGGTTCTAGTGCTGCTGATGAGGAATTAATTTCCGAAATGGCCATACAGCTCAATAAAATTATCGCAGTTGGAGTTAACATATGTGTTATGGTCTCGTGTTCATTGACTCCATGTCCTTTCGTGAAATATTGTGATCTTAGATTGAAATAACTAAATCTCGAAGTTAATGTAAATTTAGTTACTGCCAAGAGTGGTCATTTCGACAACTTCTGATCAAATCTGTTTGTCTTGGACACCAATTTTATTTGGAAACTTGCAATATCTAAATTTTACAAACTTGTTAAAGCCAAGGAGTATCTCCCTTTTTCAAAATTCTGCCCTAGGTTGATTCTGGCTTTGTATTGATCTAATTGATTAGCTTTCGATAAATGGTCTTCCAAAAATTGTTTTGATCTGCACTTAAGACACAGATAGAGTAAAAGTAATCCAACGGATCTATATAGAAAATTAAAAGTTAAAAGATTATAGCTACCTACTACAATGGTTGAAAATCATAATCACAGGTCACAATCCACAAAGAAACTGTTACAAACAATGTTAAAGTAAATGAAGACAGTTAGTTAAATATCTGTTATTTTGGACTTTTTCTGTTCTGTAATTCGTTTTATGTTATCAAATATTTTCAACAATATCACTCCTCGGTCTTTTATATTGATATGATGGTAGGCCTAAGAATTTTAGTCTTTCACCGAAACTTTGGTGTTTGATATTTTTGGTGGTCTTTGCAGATTGTGTTTCTGTTTGGATAACTGCGTTTTGATATAACTCTTATATGTAAAAAAGGGAACTTTTCTTTTAAAAAGTATGAGTTGTTTATCATTCAAATTTCTTTCATTTGGTTTTGGACATAACCGTGGAAGTTAGCTGATTCCCTGTAGCAATCCTATATCCTTTGTTCTACTGTTGTTTTCTTTGAGATGTTGTCTAGTATCGATATGTGGGTCATTTAGATTTTTTAACTTGAAAAGCCATTATTTGGATCACTCCACCAGGTTGTCGAGATATTTGAGTTTATCCTGTTCATTGTACATAGTCTTGTGATATTCCACTTGTAGCATATGTAAATCCTACTTTGAACTTCTTTTCCCCTACTTTCAATATCCTAGAATTTTTTTTAATCAAACTAGAAACCTTACTTGCTGTACCGTATTCTAATTGTTTATGGAACATTGATTGAAGCGGATGTGTTTTAGACTGATTATAGAATTCTGGAAATATTGTTCAATTGCCATAATATCCTTTTTTCAGTCAAATCTGTTGGTTAGGTTTAGTTTCCATGGGGTCCACTAGTGTATCTCTTGTAAATGTTTTCATGGTTTTGTTTAGGATGCAAGTCTAAGTCGGTAATATAGATATTGAATTTTCAAAGTTTAAAAATTTGATTTGCTAGTCTGCAAGTTTCTTGTATCTTGGGGGCTATCCATAGACTTTTGTAAAATGGCTGTATTTGGAACTGATATATGTGTTGATGTTAGTGTGTATCAAGTCTGTTCTTTTTGACCTTGTTTCTCTTCCTCTTAAGATTGAATCCGCTTATTCGTTTGCACAAATAACAAAGATTTTATTTTCTCTTCTGTTCTTGCCAGAAAACTTTAATTTTCTTAAATACTATCTTCAAAAGTAAACACAGTGTGGAACAAGCTGGATTAAGTTTTGGAGTCATTACTCATTGGTAAATATTACCTGATAAGAGTATAACTGTATATCATCATTTGGTTTCTGATTGAATATGTATGCAAAAATACATCTTGATTGCTTTGATTGTGATAGTTTAATTCAACACACCTGAAAAAATGTCTTGCTTTCTTTTCCTAAGTAGATCAATAAGTGCCCCCTTTTTTCTATCTTTTTGAGTATTGGATTTTATTGGACCAGGTTTGCTCAATTGAATTCCTTTAGCTGATTTTGGCTTTTCTATTTAGATCTTATTGGTAGAAAAAAGAAGGAAACGGGGAAAGTGTCAAAGAGACAACGACCCAAAGGGGAGTAATAACAACTTCAATGAACGGTGAGGAAACCCCAGTCTTTACACATATTTCGGTATATGGATTTCCAATATTTTGATTCTATCTGCATTGAAGAGAATTAGTTGCCGAAATGCGCATATGCAGAATCCAAATTAACAGCAACTTCGGTATAACGAGCAGCTTCTTCGTTTAAAGCATTATCCTTAGTAGACTTTTAGTGGCCCTTTAAATTATTGTCCTCTATCAGCCCTATCTGCACTGTAAAGAGAAGTATGTTGAAAAGGCGTCTGAAGGGATAAAATATGTTGCAACGTCGGTTATTATTCCAAATGTCATTGACATCCCCATTGGTCAGTACTGAGTTCCATGTAATGAGAAACACCGGTCGGTTATATCCCTGTACCAAGTTATACATGGTCAAACAACGACAGTAGAATACCGAAGGAACAAAGAACAAGATTACATAAATCAAATTTCCAGAGACAAGGCAAAAGTAAGAAGATCGAAGACCAAAAACAACACAAACACTATAAATACAACAATAAAAACTAAAGCACTAACAGTGTGAACTCTCAAAAGAGTGACATCAGGTGTTCTGGAAATTAGCTATTTATTTATTGAAAACTATTTAACCCATTAGGGTTATAGCAAAGACATTTAAACAATACATTTAAACAATGATAACAAATATGAACAAAAATGAAAAAGCATAACAATAGCCTCTTTTGATATTGAAAGTAAAAATTATCTCCACTTTGACCATGTATGACTAACTTGGTACAGGGAGATAACCGACTGATGTTCCTCATATTTGACATGTCTGCTTGTAGTTTGAATTCGTAATCTCAAGTACTTAAATGATGGTGATTAAAAAATCACCGAGCAGAATTTTAAGGAGTCGAAATCTAGAGGACAAAAGACCAAAAGTATATGCAAAACCATCTTAAACATTGTAAACTTCAAAGATTGATGCATTTGTTGGTCTTCATCTTTTTTCCTCCTGTGCAAAGACTGCATTAGCTCGAAAGTCTCCTTGCCACTCTTTCAATTGGGACAACGTATGTCTCGTTGGCACTGTCTCCAGTGTTCATTATTTTCACTTAGTCTTCTTCATTAGGGATAAAAAGTCCTACAACTCTAGGTTGAGTTTTATACCTCTATTTTGTAAGAAAAGGCGCACGTTGTTCGAGGTGCCCATCATCATTGCAACTTTTAAAATTAGGTGATCCTATGATCAATTTCAGTAGTAATGTTATTATTTTCCTCGTTTACTGCCTCAAATTGAAATTTCCATGTATCAAAATATGGCTGTATTTGATATTGGCAGTTTATTTTCTCCTAATCAACTGTAATTTTCTTGAATGCATTCTGAATTTGTTGCAGTGAGCATCTTATTTTGTTTTATTTGAATTACACTGTTTTTCAACGAACAGTACATTTATTTAACCTGTTTCCAGATTTAAGATTTATAATCTGAAAATCATTTCTTGTTACTCCTTTTGTTTTTGTATCCTAAGTCTCATTTATGGTATGGTCTTCTGGGGATCTTTAGTTTTTAAACGTGTTCATAATAGCTGTACTCATTGGTCGATATACATGCCCTGCTGGTCTAAAAACATCATAAAGCGACAAGAAGCAATTCCTGGATCTGTTTCAAATATACTGGCCAGACTGTGATGAAAGGAGGGTTTTCTGTTGACGGTATAAATTGCCGATCTTCACACATGACGTACTTTGGTTTTTACTGTTTCATCGCTTTACCTTAACAAGGACACAAATCTCTCCTTGTCTCACAATTGGTCCAAGACAAACAAGGCAGTATTTGTAGATCATTTAGGTGCGTATTAAGGGGGTGGCATGAGGGGCTTTGCACCCCTTTTTTTCATTGTGATCTGATACAAAATTTGTATAAAAATTTGCGATTTTTTTTAATGGCGTCCCCTCTAACTTCAAATTCTGGATCCGTTCCTGTCATTCTTAATTACTTATATGTATATTGAAATATTGCTTTTAATTACTATATATTTCTTTTCTTTAAAGAGTTCCACGAACCCTGTGAAGATCTACAGATAAGTGTGCCTCAAGTCAATGTTAAATCCGCAGAACCTAAAGTGCGCTACCACAGCGGTGATGAAAGTGTCCATATTGAGAACAGTGCATTATGGTCTGTTTTTGACTCCTTGCCGAGTGAATCAACTGGCTGCAAAACCGTGGACATAAGAAATGAGAATAAAACAGATGATAAACCACATGATGTAAAATCACAGGAAATGGTATATGATGAGGTACAAATAGACGAATATGGCATTATGCATGATAGCGTATATAGTGGTAACGAAATGAACAAAAATGGCAATGACGTGTTTGAAAAGGACGAGCTTGTTGAAGGCCTACATGAGAAATTTGACGATACCAGCCAACTAGAGAGCAAATCAGATAAAATCTGTCAGGAAACAAAAGAAAATAACTTGAGTGAAGATGTCGACTCCATGTTTACTTGTCATAAGAATGGTGGAGTCGGTCCTACTAAAAATTTCGAAGAATATCGAGATGTTAAAGCTTTAAACGAGAAATTTGAACAGGTCCGTGAAGTCATATCCATGGAAACAAAAATTCCACCTAATCATACAACGATTGAACATTTAAGTGTCTATGATAACAAGGAGACAGATAACAAAGATGGCGTTGATGAAGAAGATGAAGGTGTATATGCAGGTATCGTTGAGGATGGTTTAGCTTACATACAAGATACTACTGAAACAAATACAGAATGCAAGACAAGAGCAGTAACTGGACATGAAATGCTCAGTGATCAAAATAGTTGTGGAACTGAAGTTTTTGCTCCTGTACATACTAAAATGAAAACAGAAACGGACAACGCTGCGGACTATGACAAGACGACAGATGAAACAGATCATGATTTTAAGATGAAAGAGGATATGAATGAGAATTCCATTTTGAAAAATGATGCACGGACATATGTAGAAAATGAAAAGGTCCAACATAGTTTTAATGATGATATTCAACTGACAGAAGAGGGAAGTGATGAAAATTACAGTTCAGACGAAAAGAAGAAAAGGATTACAATTGACACGGACGGTAAAACAAATCTGGAAACTGGCAATGACGACACGTTGGATATGCAGACGACAGAAGATAATGACACGTATTTAGATACCAACACTCACTTAGCCAATGATGATAGCAATGAACTTAGTCATATTGTTCTGTCTCAACCAGTTGCCAATGAACATGAATCCGGAACAATTCCAATTGAAAATCAAATGTGCGAAGATGATCAACTAGGCACTGATATTTCAAGTCAAAATCTAATCCGTGTAGATGATAAACCAGCCGCCGTTGAGCAGGAATCGGGAGAAATTTCACATGAAATTCAAATGACTGATTATGATCAAGCGATAGCTGATGAGCAGGAACTGGGGAGAAATGAAACTGAAAATCGAAAAGGAAATGAATATCAGCCATTCGATGATGAACAAGATTCGTCAATAATTCCGTTTGAAAATCAACAAAGTCATTATGAACAACAAGACGTTGACGTGGGAAGGTCAGAACATCAAACATGCAACAATGATCCTCAAAATACTCGGGAGGATTTTCAGAGTTATGATGATGGTGGAGGAATGGAAAATGACAATGATACAATTAACGTATCTCCTGTGGCAGGTCAGGGCAGTTCTGAACTCGATAACACAACAATGGAACATGATGAAACCCGCGATTCTTGTGAAATTACTTGATCAATTATTTATATCCTTTGATTAATTGCCGTTTTGATTACATATAAAGTGTGCTGAATTATTAATTAGATGCTACTGAAATGTATTACGGGTATATGTTAGCTTAGTAGTGTACATGTAATCTAATATCCTATTTGAATTATTACGTAATTATTGACATATTATATAATCTTGTATATATCTATAACAATTATATGATTTCAGCTTGTTTCGTATGAAAATATATTTTACGTCTATATGCTTTTGTCTATAAAAAGAGTTTCACCAATATAAGTGGCGGACTCTCTGTAGTAATCAGTCGGTCATGCGTTCGTGTCTATCCGTGCGTTTACCCGTCTGTCTTTAAAAGGTCTAGTTCTATAACATAAAACCTCCCATTTCATGTCTATATTCATCATTTTCATCGGATATTTTCATTTTTAAAATTTTTGCCGAAATGCATTGTCGACAAAAATAAAAAAAATGAAAATATCCGATGAAAATGATGAATATAGACATGAAATGGGAGGTTTTATGTTCTATAACTATAAAAGGTCATGTCTTGGCTATATTGCCTTTTTGTGAACTGAGGTGCTTATGTGTGGGGAACACCAATGTAAGCTTTCTGTAGTTCAAAGAATTTTTTTATTCGAATTTAAATGGGCCAAGGAGAGCTCAAGCTTCGCTTTTACGAAACAATCTTCTACATGGGCTTGTCTCTTTACTATATTTTGTCTTCCTGTGTATTTCATGTGGATTTATCTGTTCCAGGGTCCATTTAAGCTGCATATGTGGAATTGTAGTATAACGTGTGAAGACATCAATAGTCTTAAGATGCTTGGCGTTTGAAGTCACTTCACGCAATCTTTATCCAATTTTCGCATTCCTAGACTCAGAATTATTGGAATCACTAGTATTTTATTTTAGTCCTTCCTTGAATGCTACAATTTCAATTCCGAATTAAATATTTGGATGAAATTGAGATGTATCTGTCTTTGCTTCACTGTGAAAAAATGTATTCTAAATGGAATTACCTTGTCCAAAACTGTTTGCCCTTACTGTTTAAAAATGCATGCTTTATTCTTTTTCTGCTCTTCTCCAAATTAGTATGCACTATGAGTGGCACCGTCTTTTGATATAACAATTATCAGTTATGAGTCCCTTTACTCACGTGGAGTATAGTGGTGTTCTGTCCAGTTTTTGGTACCTGTGCTGTTGGAGGATATCTGTTCACTCTGCAGTTCGACGGAAAAGTAACATTTTCTGAATCATGAACGCCATGAACTAAACAAAAAGGCGCGATAATGTTAGCATGCTCTGTCGCCAACATTTACAGCTATGATGTATATGATTGTAGTAAAAAACCCGACTGAACAGATTTCTCAAAAGCCGAAATCAAATAGGCAGAAAGACAAACCAGATGCAAGACCACCGGAAAATGTAAATTGTAAACTGCAATGGTCCTGACTTGATACAGGCATTTCAAAAGAAATGGTGTGTTACATTGGTTTTATGCTGCACCAAATGAAAATGATGCATTCTGGAAGCAGAGATTATGGAGCGCTAAATGCGTCAGGAAGTACGAGGAAGAGTAGTGTACCGACATTCGGAGTCATTTAATAAATACAACAATATATGACAAATTAGATCGGCAAGCCGGTAAGTACTTCATAAGGAGTGAGACTAAGTGTGTCGACGGGCTAAGCATCTCCTGCTATGCATGAACCAGAAAAAGTAAAGAACACTGAAAGTCAAATCCCATAGTTCAGACTCTAGATCTAGTCAAATATAAAAAAAATCGTCAGTCGTAGGTTGCTAGTTTCTGAGAAGTAGATCTTTGAATGTAGTTTCCATTTGTAGGGTCCAATGTTGAAATTATGTTCCCCGCTGGTGACCATCTAGGATTGTGCGGATCTGTTGGATACCTTTTTTGGAAGGGGTCATCTAATTGAGGACATTTGTGACTGTCGTATACTAGTTTCTACAGAAGATTTTCGAATGTGTTTTCCATAGGTTCCAATGTTAAAACTATTATATATGCCATTTTGGATTAGGTACGGACCCGTGGGACATATTTTTTAGGGCACGTTCTTTTTACTCAAATAAACTCAAACAAACTTAAATAAACTAAAATAAACCTAACTAACCTTATGTTTATCCAAACAGAAGTAAAATAAGTACAAAATAAACCTATTTATAATTAGAGAACAATAAAAACACATATTTTAATGTTCATGAATTTTATTGTGAAGTTATTTTCACCACAGTATTAGTTTTGAAATTGTTCAAATAATCCACCAGCTGGTGTGCCTGTATCTTGTATACGGTAACTATAATGAGATGATACCAAAATAGAACCTTTTCATACCACTATTAAATGTTGCAAATAAAACAAAATGTTATTTTCTTAACTAGTGCCTTTTTGCATTTAGTGGTCAGATTTTTTACGAAGACTGCAATGTTTGTAAATGGTCCGCATATGACTCGGGTATTTGCACTAAGCAGCAGTACCCTAACTGCACTTGTGTGTAAAAGTAGAATTCTGCTTCTGAATTTGTCAATTTATCATTTTTGTGAAAAATATTGAACATTTAGCTACTAAAGTTACAATATTATTGTCAAAGATAATACAACAATATGNGAAGTCCGTTTAATCCCCGGGGGGGGGGGGGGGGTATTTGGCAACCATGCTACACTACGTTTACTAATAAGCGAAATTTGTCGCATTTTTCGGATAAAAAGGTTAATGAAATAAGACTAAATTATATTTTTGTTTTTAATTATCATAATTTTGTATAAGTCAAACTATATTTATGTTTATTTTGGTTTATTTGAGTATATTTGAGTATATTTGAGTTTATTTGAGTAAAAAGACGCGCCGCATTTTTTACGGGCCATCTAAGGACCATTTTGACTAAGTTTGGTTCTAATTGGATTAGTATTTTCCCGCAGAAGAAGATTCTTGAATGTGTTTTCCATAGAGTCCAATGTTAGAATTATGTTACCCGCTGGCGGTCATCTTGGATGGGGAATAGACCTGCTGGAGGTGACCATCTACAGGGGATCCAACGTAATGGGTCGGAGAAGTCCTAATTTGGTTTGAGCAAAATAGTCTATGTATCAATTTGGGTTATTAAGAGCAGTTTAGTTGATAAAAATGTTCCTTTCTGCAATAATTATATAATTGAATATTTCCGTTCAATACTTGTTCAAAATATTTCAAAAGTTATTGAAGAAAAACCGTTTCTAAAGTATCACAGATGTTAGAAAATGTAAGTCGTTGGTGTTTTTCTTCAATAATTACGAAATCTTATATATTTTGAACAAATATTGACTGAAAAGGGTGAATTTATAAGTAAATAAACAAATAAATTAATATCTTTATTTAGAGAGAGTAACTGATTTGGATTGAACCATTTTTTTATAAGGCTCTCTTTATAACAAACAGAAATATATATATACAAATAGATATCAGCAAATATAAAGAAAACAATGACATATACAAATAGATATCAGCAAATATAAAGAATACAAGTAATATACACAATCATTAGCTTATAATAGCAAAACTAATTTAATCTATTAGAAATTTAAAAGTTTATAAACATTTTTGAAATCATGAACAGTTTTCGAGTTTTTGATAGCATTTGGTTGAGAGTTCCATACTTTTGATCCACTAAAAGAGAAGCTTGTTTAATATATTTAGGACAAGAAAATTGTCTGATGATGAAAATCTGGTATTCATTGTCTTTTGCTGAAACAAGTAATTTAGTTAGTCATTGCCGAATGGTAACATTTTTATCCATTTTAACGTTCTTGGTAACTTTAACTCGTACACAAACGATTTTGCTCCAACCAAATTGGGACTTCTCCAACCAATTAGGTTGGTCCCCCTGATCTAAGGACCATTGCCACTAAGTTTTGTTATAATTTGACTGATAGTTTCTGAGAAGAAGATCTTTGAAATTACAAAAACAGGAAAACAGCAAACACCTACAATGGCCAGGAACTACAATCACATGCCACAATTTACAAGCAAACTGCACCAAAAAAACAATAATGAAAACAAGAGACAAACATAAATAACGATAGGAACTCGGGATAGCCGGACTTGGTAACGGCACCAGCAAAAGCCAGTGGTAGGGTTAAACCGGTTTATGGGTACCCAAACCTCCCCTTTCTCTATCCCGTTTCCCTATAGTATCATAAACACGCGAATAAAACCCAATACAGGTAGACTACTAACTCAATGACCACTATCATGGAACAGAAAAAGCATAAGACAAAACGTAATTTTGAAAGAAGGGTCAAAGAGTGCTCGCCGCTAAACTGCCGGCTAGCTCAAGGAATCTAGTCTGCTGGTAAAACACTGTCGCACTACGGAAGAAAAATCAAACTCAAAACTTCCCGAAGGGTTTGGTAAAGAGTCTTCATGTATTTCAGCAGACATCGGCAGTATCAGTGAGAGGCCAGTATATATGTAAAGTCTTCAGGTCACTGGAATCCAAAGCCAATTTAACGGATTTGTTCAGAATATCTCGTCGATATCCACTATTACGTAAAGAATGTGAGTTACGTCCCAGTTTGTCTGGATTATTAATCAGTTTTTGACATTTTTTAACAACATTTCCATA
>MJUU01026867.1:191548-205724 GCA_002080025.1 Modiolus philippinarum | reverse complement strand
TTGATATAAACAACATCAGGAGTGAGCCTCCTTAACTGGTTATTGAGATGTGCTTTGAAGGAAAAGTTATGACAGAGGACAGACAACGGATAAAAAGTGCTTGCAAATGCTCCTATGCCAGGCTGAGCTAAAGTAAGTAAGAACTGAACCGTCAATCAAAAGAACGAACAATCCATGGACAATGGCAAAATCAGACACACCAAGACACCACTTGAGTACGGGACAAAAATGAAACGGGCAAAAGGTATAAAAGTAAATGAGAACCAAACCATCAATCCAAAATGAACAATCCAAGGACAATGGCAACATCGGAAACAAAAAATAAACACAGACACAACATGAGTACGGCAAAGAAAAGAAAAACCAGAGGCTCCCAGGAGTCTGTTTCGCTCATCTGGCTTTCAGTTGCCACCATCAAGATAACATTGTAAGTTATACAGTTGATCTTCAGTTTCTCAAACTTTCGTAGCTCAAACACCTCCAATATCTTGAACTGTTTTTAAAGTCTGATCATGTTTTACTATATTTCTTTGTTGGGCTTTTTTGACAAAAAACGTTCTTGCTAAGGACCACATTCGACACCAGTTTTGAAGTTGAGACGTCATTTTGTAAATGGCAGTCTACAAACAATCTTTAACATCAGTTTTGAAGTTGCGACATCAAGACCAATTGGGAAACCAAATGTCATTGAAATCGGACAATGTTGAATTTTCTCATCTTTTTTTGCAGCCATTTTAAAAATGGCGGTCAACGAACAATTATTAACATCAGTTTTGAAGTTGCGACATCAAGACCAATTTGGAAACCAAATGTCATTGAAATTGCACAATGTTGAATTTTCCTGCCTTTTTTGGCAGCCATTTTGAAAATGGCGGTCAACGATAAATTTTTTTCAACACCGTTTTGAAGTCGCAACATCAATATCTATTTGGAAACCAAATTTCATTGAAATTGGACAAAGTTGAATTTTCCCGCCTTTTTTTGGCGGCCATTTTGAAAATGGCGGTCAAGGAACAATTTTCAACATCAGTTTTGAAGTCGCCACAGCATGGCAAACATTTCATCAATTTACACTTAACCTTCATCTTCTATAGTTTTGGAAATGAAAGATGAAAAATACGAAATTTTTTAAAATTTGGTGAAAAAAGGGCAATAACTCCTACAGGGGTTTATCGATTTTCTTCAAAATTTCAGGGTGGGTAGATCTTGATATGCTGAACATTTTTGTAATTTACACTGGACCTCTATCTGTTACACTTTTTGAAATAAAAAATAAAAAATGCAAAAATTTTGAAAATTTAACAGAACAAGAGGCTCTCAAGAGCCTGTGTCGCTCACCTGGATCCTGCAGCACTATAATTCCTAATTGATGGTCCATCTTTGGTGGTGTATGTACATAAAAATCAGAAACTTTTAATAAAATTTAATTAAAATTGTTCAAGCAGTTTCAGAGAAGATTTTTGAATGCAGTTTCCAAACTGAAGGGGCCAATGTTAATCTACGTTCCCTGCTGGCAGCTATTAAACATTCAGAGGAGAAATCTTTTTATGCATTTCCCACTGGGTCCAATGTTAAACTAAGTTTTGCTACTGGTGGCCACGTCGGAAGACGGATCAGCACCAAAGTAACAAGAGGCTCTCAAGAGCCTGTATCGCTCACCTGGACCATGGCTGACATAGATAAAAGGCATTTTCCAATAGGAAAAACAAAACATAAAATTTAGTAGATTACTTTTTTTTCTTAAATTACAGTATTCTTGTTTGGTTTCTATGGCAACCCAAAGATCCACCATCCATTACAACCCATAACAGAACACTATTCAAAAAAAATTTGGGCAGGGGTTCCCCTTACAATCAAGGTATGTTACATGTTGCTGAAATTAAAGTATTCAGACCACAATTCCAATAAAAATTTAAAAATTTGGGCAGAGGTTCCCCTTAAAATCAATAAGGCCAATGTAAAAACTATGTTCCAGATGATGGCCATCTTGGATGAGGTACAGACCTGCCAGATACATTTTTTGGATGGGACCCCCTAAGCACCATTGTGGGACCATTGTGGCTTAGTTTGGTTCTAATTGGACTAGTAGTTTCTGAGAAGAGGATCTTTGAATGTATATTCCATAGGGTCCAATGTTAAAATTATGTTCCCCACTGGCAGCCATCTTGGATAAGGTATGGACCTGCATGATACCTTTTTTGGAAGGGACCATCTAAGGACCATTGTGAATAAGTTTGGTTATAATTGGACTAGTAGTTTCTGAGAAGAAGATCTTTGAATGTCTTTCCTATAGGGTCTAATGATAAAACTGTTCCCTTCTGGCGGCCATCTTGGATTGGCCATGTTGGATGATGGATCGGCACCAAAGTAACAACATTTGCTCAGCACCTCATAAGCAACATTCATGCCAAGTTTGGTTCAGATCCATTCAGTGGTTCTCAAGAAGAAGTTCTTTGCATGCATTTTCCCATAGCGTCCAATGTTAAAATTAAGTTGCCCGCTGGCAGCCATGTTGGATGACGGATCGGCACCAATGTAACAACACTTAGTCAGCACCTCATAATCATCACTCATGCCAAGTTTGGTTCAAATCCATTCAGTGGTTCTCAAGAAGAAGTTCTTTGTATGCATTTTCCCAAAGGGTCCAATGTTAAAATTAAATTCCCTGCTGGCAGCCATGTTGGATTACGGATCGGCACCTAAGACAACACTTGGTCAGCACCTCATAAACATCATTCATGCCAAGTTTGGTTCAAATCCACTGAGTGGTTCTCAAGAAGAAGTTCTTTGTATGCATTTTCCCATAGCATCCAATGTTAAAATTAAGTTCCCCCTAGCAGCCATGTTGGATGACGGATTGGCACTAAAGTAACAACACTTGGTCAGCACCTCATAAGCATCATTCATGCCAAGTTTGGTTCAAATCCATTCAGTGGTTCTCAAGAAGTTCTTTGTATGCATTTTCCCATAGGGTCCAATGTTAAAATTAAATTCCCCGCTGGCAGCCATGTTGGATGACGGATCGGCACCAAAGTTACAAAACTTAGTCAGCACCACATAAACATCATTCATGCCAAGTTTGGTTCAAATCCATTGAGTGGTTCTCAAGAAGAAGTTCTTTGTATGCATTTTCCCATAGGGTCCAATGTTAAACTAAGTTCCCCACTGGCGGCCATGTTGGATGCCGAATCGGCAACAAAGTAACAACACTTGGTCAGCACCTCATAAGTAACATTCATGCCATGTTTGGTTTAAATCCATTCAGTGGTTCTCCAGAAGAAGATCTTTGTATGCATTTTTCCTTGGGTCCAACGTTAAACTAAGTTCCCCGCTGGCGGCTATGTTTGATGACGTATCGGCAACAAAGTAACAACACTTGGTCAGCACCTCATAAGTATCATTCATGCCAAGTTTGGTTTTAATCCATTCAGCGGTTCTCAAGAAGAAGTTCTTTAAAGGAAAAGTTTACGACGGACGGACGGACGACGGACGAAGTGATCGCAAAAGCTCACCCTGGCTATAGCCAGGTGAGCTAACAAGCTTGGTCAAAATCTCACAAGTTTCATTTATGCATTGTTTAAATTGAATCCATTCAATGGTTTTTCATGATATCTTTGTATGCATTTCCCCTTAGGGTCCAATTCATTGCTGGCAGCCATGTTGGATGATGGATCAGAACTGAAGTAACAACACTTGGTCAGCTTCAAGTTTGGATTAAATCTATTAAGCAGTTCTCTAGAAGAAAATCTTTTGTTAAATTAAGTTCACAGCTGGTGAAACTTGGTCAGCACCTGACAGGCATCATTCATGTCATGTTTGATTTAAATCCATTTAGCAGTTCTCTAGATCTTTGTGTGCATTTCCCATAGGGTCCAATGCTGTCGGTCATGTAGGATGACAGATCGGCACCAAAGTAATAACACTTGGTCAGCACCTCATAGACATCTTTGATGCCAAGTTTGGTTCAAATCCATTCAGTGGTTCTAAAGTAAAAGTTCTTTGTATGCATTTTCCCATAGGGTCCAATGTTAAAATTAAGATCATTGCTGGCTACATGTCGGATGACACATCAGCACCAAAGTAACAACACTTGGTCAGCACCTCATAAGCATCATTCATGCCCACTTTGGTTCAAATCCATTCAGTGGTTCTCAAGAAGAAGTTCTTTGTATGAATTTTCCCATTAGGTCTAATGGTAAACTAAGTTCCCCACTGGCGGCCATCTTGGAAGCGGTCGGAAAACTTGAATGTGTTCAATAAAATATAGTCCTTAACATGCTAACATTTTTGCAATTTAAACTTGACCTCTATCTCAAAGCATTTTTGAAATATAGGACAGAAAGTAAAAAATCATGAAAAATTTGCCCAATAAAGGACCACAATTCATATATAGGTACTTGGATTTTCTTCAAAATATCCATGTTTGTAGATCTAAACATGCTGAACATTTTTGCAATTCAAACTCTATCTGTTATAGTTTTTTTTTATAAAAAATAAAAAACATCAAAATTTTGAAAATTTTATGGAAAAAGGGCAATAACTCTTAGATGGGTCATCAGATTATCTTCAAAATTTCAGCATGGGTAGATCTTCTTATGCTGATCATTTTAACTTGATGATTCAGTTAAAGTTTGGTTCCATTTGACCCAGTGGTTTCAGGGGAGACGATTTTTGAAAGTGAGCTAACGACGGATGGATGACGGACGCCAAGTGATGGCAATAGCTCACCCTGGCATAGCCAGGTGAGCTAAAAAGGGCTATGATTCCGAGATGGGTTTTCAGATTTTCTTCAAAATTGCACAGTGGGTAGATCTCATCATGCTGATCATTTTTATCTCGTCAGATTTTTGATATCTGTAACAATTTTCGAGTTATTAGCCAAAAACTGCAATTTACCCCTATGTTCTATTTGTAGCCACAGCAGCCATGTTGGTTTTCCAATCTGCACCAAAATCACAAACTTTAATCTCCTCATGCCAAGGAACATTTGTTCCAAGTTTGATTTCATTTGACCCATTGGTTTCAGAGGAGAAGATTAAAATGTAAAAGTTTACAGACGGAGGATGGATGGACGCCAAGTGATGGCAAAAGCTCATATGGCCTTCGGCCAGGTGAGCTAATGAAGACACATACACACAAAGATGAACAACACGGACCTAATAAAATAAACTGTGGACACAGGATATGTCTGGCCCGCCCCTTGCATCGCCTTAATTTGCAAATTGATCTCCTGCAGCAGGAATAAAAATAAAATATAATCTTTAACTGTGTTTACAATTTCCTTGGAAAAAAATTTGAAAAGGTTCCCCGGAACCTAAGGTCTTGCCCGCTCAGTACACTGTCATAATTTGGCCTATATTTAGATGTGGTTGCTAGGTAGAATTTCAAGAAATAACTGGTCTCTGAAACTTTCATACCCAAATTGGAATCATATATTTTTGTAGAATGACTATTATCAATGAAAGGTATTAAAAATTTATGGTTGCTAAGAAGAATTCCAAACAAGATGTTGTCAGAAGACAACATAGCTCGCCGGGGATTAGAGTAACCGCAATGCACAATAATTTGAAAGTTCCACATTTTCGTAAATGTGATGTGATAAATTCTTTAAATGCAATATAAGAAAGCCACATGTCAAAAAGGAACTCCCTATCACTAAAAGAATAACTTCTATAAACAGGGTACAAGTTTTTTTTTTTTTAAATTGCCTTCAGGGCAATGTCAAGGTCAAAGTGTCTACAACTATGGTACTTCCAGAAAGCTACAATGTATCACCATAGTGAAGTCACAAGCAAAATATAAACACCCTATCACTAAACAACTAACTTCTAGAAGCAAGGTTACAGTTTTAAACTAGAGGATGACATGCCCCTGCGCAAGGTTGAATAAAATTGGGATTTTTTTTAGTAATATTTGTGTCTGTAAGACACATATGATCCCCTGCTAGTCACATGGTTGCACAGATAAACTATGTACCCTCTATTACTAAATCACCAAAAAATTAAAAAAGTTGAACAATGTATATTTGGAAAAGAAAATGAAAGCAAAATAAATACCACATGCACATCTTCAATATACCAGTAGGTACAAATGAACTGCAAAATAAAAGCTTCCTAGCATCAAAACTGTAGGAGGAGTTGTGCGGACAAGCTGTGCACCCTCTATTAATAATTCACCCAATAAATGACTAAGTTGAACAATGTGTATTTTTTCGAAAAATGCATCAAAATCAAAATCCTTGCCACAAGCACATCTTCAATATAAGTACAAATTATCTGCAAAATAAAAACTTCCTAGCATAAAAACTGTAGGAGGAGTTGCGTGGACAAACTATGTACCCTCGATTACTAAATCACCAAAAAAATGACTAAGTTCAACAATGTATAATTTTTACAAAAATCAACCAAAATGAAAATCCTTACCACATGCACATCTTCAATGTAGGTACAAAGATCTGCAACATAAAAACTTCCTAGCATCAAAACTGTAGGAGGGGTTGCGCAGACAAACTATGTACCCTCTATTACTAAATCACCAAAAATGACTAAGTTCAACAAATGCATATTTTTGACAAAAATTAACCAAAATCAAAATCCTTACCACATGCACATCTTCAATATAGGTACAAATGATCTGCAAAATAAAAACTTTCTAGCATTTAATCTGTAGGAGGAGTTGCGCAGACAAACTATGTACCCTCTATGAAAAATCACTAAAAATGACCAAGTTCAACAATGTATATTTCTGACAAAAATGCACCAAAATCAAAATCCTTATCACATGCACCGCAAAATAAAAACTTTCTAGCATAAAAACTGAAGGAGGAGTTGCGCGGACAAACCATGTACCCCCCTCGGCCAGACGGATGGAAGGACGGACTGTAAAACAATATGCCCCCCACTAACCGTTGTGGGGGCATAAAAAGAAATTGCCTCAGGGCAAGGTCAAGGTCATTATGTCTACAAATATGGCACCATCAGAAAGCTCTCATCACAAGAAAGTCACATACCAAATATAAACACCCTACCACTAAACAACTTAATTCTATAAGCAAGGTAAAAGTTTTTCAAAAATTGCCTCTAGGCAAAGGTCACAGTCAAAATGCCTACAAATATGGTGCCACTAGAAAGCTCTCATCGTAAGGAAGTCACATACAAAATATGAACACCCTACCACTAAAAGCCTGTCTTCTATAGGCCAGGTTAAAGTTTTCTATAAACCACCCTAAGGGCAAGGTCACGGTCAATATGTCTACAAATATGGTACTGCTAAAAAGCTCTCATCATAAGGAAGTCACATACCAAATATGAACACCCTACCATTAAAAGCCTGCCTTCTAGAGGCAAGGTTAAAGTTTTTCAAAAATTCCCCTTCAGGAAAGGTCTTGGTCAAAATGTCTACAAATATGGTGCCACCAGAAAGCTCTCATCATGAGGAAGTCACATGCCAAATATGAACACCCTGCAACTAAAACCTTACCTTCTAGAGGCAAGATTAAAGTTTTTCAAAAATTGCCCTCAGGGAAAGGTCAAGGTCAAAATGTCTACAAATATGGTGCCACTAGAAAGCTCTTTTCATAAGGAAGTCACATACCAAATATGAACACCCTACCACTAAAAGCCTGTCTTCTATAGGCCAGGTTAAAGTTTTCTATAAACCGCCCTAAGGGCAAGGTCAAGGTCAAAATGTCTACAAATATGGTACCACAAGAAAGCTCTCATCACAAGGAAGCCACATACTAAATATCAACATCCCATCACTTAAGGTCTCCATTTGACAAGCAAGGTTAAAGTTTTTGCTGATGACGCCGACGACGCCAATGCCGGGGGTATGACAATAGCTCTCCGGACATTCGTCTCAGGAAATTTACCAAAATTAGAATCAAAGATTTTTCAAATTTGACTTTTGCAAATGATCATTATAACTGAAAGGAAATGATAAAGTTATGGTTGCTAGGTAGAATTCCAAAAAAAAACTGGTCTTTGAGAGTTCCAGGAATGTAAACGGAAATTGGAATCAAAAACTTTTGCAATTCTATTATTAAAAATGTTTGTTTAATTCTAATTTATTAAAAAAGCATTGTTGCTAAGAAGAATTTCAAAAAATAGCTGGTCTTTGAGATTTTAAGGAAATTTACCGAAGTTGGAACCATGCTATTTAATTCTTTAGTGTTTAAAACTATGTTTGATACTAAAACATTGTTAAAATTTGTAATTGGATGCAAAATTTTCAAAAATTATTGGTCTTTGACATTTTCAGGAAATTTACCAAAGTTGGAACCGGAATCAAAATTCCAACAGCCTGTTACACATCTGCACATTTTATGCAGAAATGTCAATGTTAAGAATAAAAGACTCTATTCTACTTCTTGACAACTAAAATTGAAATTTTTTGCAAAAAACTAAGTCCAAATTTGGAAAAAATACAGAAAAACTAGACAAAAAATTTCCTATTTTTTCAGCTTGAGTTAATTTTCTGATCATCATCTAAATTTTAACCACTTTTTATGAAATTCTAATAAGATTTAATAACTTAATTTGACTTCTAAAAAACTTTAACCACAGGGTTAAAATAAATTTCTTGCGCACAAAAATTAAGTCCAAATACGGAAAAAATACGGAAAAACTAAAGGAAAAAATTTTGAAATTTTTTAGCTAGAGGTAATTTTCAGACCATTTTCTTGCCTCTGTCCAAATTTCAATTGATTCCATAAAGATTTGATGAAGATATTGATGTTTAGAAAACTTTAACCACAGGGTTAAAATAAATGTTGATGATGCCGACGGAATTTTGGATCACTATGTCTCGCTTTCGCTACTTTCGTTGCGGGCGAGACAAAAATGATGTGATCACTCATGCATGACTAAGGAACCAGGGCCACCATCTGTGCATGGAATCGGTATGTACTCCCTAGACGCAACTGCATATCAAATATCAAGTGCCTAGGACTACTGGTATAGGCTGTACAAACTGCTTGCTACAAATTTAATGTGATTGTTCATGCGTGACTAAGGGGCCAGGGTATGGAATCGATATGTACTCCCCAAGATGCAACTGCATGTCAAATATCAAGTGCCTAGAACTACTGGTATAGGCTGTACAAACTGCTTGCTAAAAACTTAATGTGATTGTTCATGCATGACTAAGAGGACAGGGCCACCATTCGAGCGAGGAATCGGTATGTATTCCCTAAAACGCAACTGCATGTCAAATATCAAGTGCCTAGGACTACTGGTATAGGCTGTACAAACTGCTTGCTAAAAACTTAATGTGATGGTTCATGCGTGACTAAGGGGCCAGGGTCACCATCCGGGCGTGGAATCAGTATGTACTCCCAAGACGCAACTGCATGTCAAATATCAAGTGCCTAGGACTACTGGTATAGGCTGTACAAACTGCTTGCTAAAAACTTAATGTGATCTTTCATGCGTGACTAAGGGGCCAGGACCATAATCTAAGTAGGGATTTGAGTTGTACCCATAATAGTGCAACTGCACATCAAATACTAATACTATCCCTAAGTCTCGCCTAAGCGACTTTTTAGTCGCGGGCGAGACAAAAAGCATGGGCGAGATCAGGTGCACTGGTAGAGTAAGCATCTCCTGCTTCTTATAAGACACCCGCGGTGTTGAACATGTCGAATCCGGTAGAGAAAACAACAATTTAGCTTGAAAGGGAAAGATCTATTGTCATCTGGGAAACAGATATCCCATAGCGGTCCACAAGATGGTGATGTTGAGGGTAAAACTTCTGAAGGGATGACTTCAAGTTTTGGGTAACATACCCTTGTTGAAGTAGCCTATTTGTGAGCAACCTGGCTCTATCAAGGAAGTCACTGTATCAAACACAGGCTCTTGAATAGTGAATGAGCTAAGAAATGTAAACTCCATATGCCGGCGCTGTCGGGATGTTGCTACAAAGAAAAGGGAAGTTTACTATTGGAAAGGTGAAGTCATTGCTTTTGTGGTAAAGCTTAGTTTGAAGTCTACCTCTGTTGTCAATTTCAAGATGAAGGTCAAGGAACGAGGCTGATGTGGAAAAATCAGGTCATCAAAATTGCAGGGTAAGTAGATCTTGTCATGCTGATCATTTTAACCTCCTCTGCTTTTTAAGATCTGTAACAGTTATGAGTTATCAGCCAAAAACAACACATGCACCCCTAAATTCTATTTTTAGCTACAACAGTCATGTTTTAGGATATATCAAAACAAATTTAGGATCATTTTAAGAAGTCATGTCATAGATCATTCCTATCAAGTTTCAAACCAATTGGCCAGGTGGTTTCAAAGGAGATTCCTTTGAAAAGCTACAAATGGTCAGATGGATGAACAAACGCAAAATGATGGCAAAAGCTCACCGTTGCATAGCCAGGTGAGCTGACAAGAGGCTCTTGAAAGCATGAATTGCTCATTTAGAGTATGACTGATTATGGCTCGAATAGACATTTATTGACCATCAAAATATCATTTTTTTCAAGTTTTACTTCAATTCACTGCTGTCAGTGTTTTTAATCATACAAAACCATGTTGATTCAAAAGCAGCCATCCAAGAAATATTGTTATGAAGTCTGTTTTTGCTTTCAGGTCCACTGTTAAGACTATGGGTTTTAGTTTGTTGCCAGCTTGAATTAAGAATTGAATGCATTATTTTGAAGTTTCATTGGGGTATGAAAGTGTTGACCAAAGCACATTTTAATGAAGCGTGGCAGTGCTTCAAGTTGAAAATGTGCGCACGGTCAACTCTTTCATAATCCCTATGAGACTTCAAAATAATGCATTCAATTAATATAATTACATTTTAATGAATCGAAACGTGAATTACGAATGTCAAATTAATCTACATTTTCATGCCTTTTTTTTGGTAAGAACTGCATATACTTTCAGTCTGAACATTTTCAAAGGAAATAATTTGAATTTGACAATTAGTTTCTCACAAACTACTGCCAGACATGAAATACGTTAATGCGTATGTGGTGTCTGCTAGGTACATCTGACTAGTGTCTAGTCTAGACAAAAAGCAACAGTATAAAGCTGCTTAACAGCTTAAAAACAAATTTGTTTACAGGACAGTACAGTATATGCATTGGGATTCTATTATTACAATTCATCAGCCATGTGAATATGTGGTCAAATGTGTTTCATGGGAAATGCAACTTTTTATTGATATGCCATGTGATCGATGTTCACCTATCAAATTAACAGAATTCGAATGAATATGCATGAAATGTAATTATTATGATTTGAACCTGCTGTAGTTAAATGAAACAGGACCACAAAAGGACTATTGTGATGAAGTTTGGTTCTAATTGGCATATTTCCAGATTGGTCCAATACTAAACTATGTTCCCTGCTGGCCACCATCTCTGATTAAAAGGAGGCAGCCCAAAAATTATTCCGGCCAAGTTTGGTTCCTAATGTTTCGATGTTTACATGAGTTTCCTGCAAAGTTTCTAACCTTTTGGTTAAAAATCTGTGAGAGGAGTTCATGTGTTTGTGTATAAGAATATAGTGCTAATAAATCAGTACAAGGTTCATTCATTTATCCTTATTGAAATATATCATATTACTGTTTCCCTTCATGTATGCAATGTTTGGTTAAGCTACGTAAGCTAATGGAGGGATATGATTTCAAAGTTTTCACAGAGGCCAGTAGATTCAGTATACCAGCAAACGTAAAATTCCACTAAACACCTAAATTATATGAAGAAGAAATACCCTGGTATAGCCTCAAATTTCATTTCAGTTTTTCCTTATAAGGCAGAATAAAAAAAATCTGTGTTTCCAGTAACCCGACCGACCCTAGATTTTTGGGGCTAAAAATGCCTACCCTAAAGTTTTTCTGGCAATTTTTATAGAAGCACTGTTAAAGTCCAGAAGTTACTCTCTATATGTCTATGTAAAAAGTTTTGGAAAAATAAAAAAAATGCCTACATACCGACCCTAATTTTGAAGAGTATGTTACCGGAAACACAGGTATTTTTTTTTTAGGCCTAAAGTCAACTTTGTCAATCATATTTTGTAGGTTCATCATAAAACTGTCCAGTATAACATTTTTATTCAGCAATTAACACAATCTTTATCTTCAACCTGAAATGAAAAATAAACATTAAGAAAAGTAGTTTTCATCTGAACATAGCAAGTATTTTTTTCGTGAAATATTAACCTTTAACTTGCAACAGTTCACGACCCCCAACTATTGCTTAAGTGATAGATTTTATCATCCTTTTGTTTAAATTTTGTCCAATGAGTAAGGGGATATTCCCCACAATTCAAAAACAACAATGAAAGCAAAGTTACTTGAAGGGATTTTGTGTTAACTAAAAGTAGTTAAATGCTATAAAGAGTTACATTTGAGTTAAGAACTAAAAATATCTCAACATAAGAAAATTCTTAAATTTTTATTAGGCTCAATCTACCTTAAGTTCTACTGAACTAAAACTTGATTATTTTTAAAGATACAAATCACTAGATTTAAGCTGTCATATAAAATTTTGAATTCTTACCATAAAAAACTTTTGAAAAGAACTTCTTGTTAACAGGGTGCCCAATCAAATGTCTTGGCGGTGGTAATACTTCTGAAATTATACAAACATGTGTACAACTCATACTGTTTTCTTCACAACAGCTTTCCTTCAATAGCTTTGTGTATACTTTGACATCAAAATAAAGAAAAAAGAAAAATCATATTTGTATTCTGTATCAGTATAAAATGTATTAATTTGTTGAATAAATGCAGCATACACCTTAAAATTAAGTGTAGACATTGCTAACAGATTGCTTCCTCCCATGAATATACAACATTTCCTGATTTTGTACACTAAGTCAAAACTCTAGAACAAACAAAACTCGCAAAGATTTTTAAAACTGACATTACACATACTAGGTATATGTTTTATATAACCTACATTTTATAAACCTAGTATAAATTCTTGAACTGACTTATGAACAGATGTGTAACAGGGTATTTATTCCGTCAGTGTATTCCTTCTTTTTGGATAAAATGCACTAGTGTAGAATATCCACAACATCTCGTTAACCAATCACAATGAAGCACTGACCATGACGGAATAAACACCAAGGTAGAAATACAATAGGTTGTTTATATACTCGGAAATTCTGCACGCTGGGAAGAAAGTACGCTTACAGATGGAGTGCAAACCTATTTTCCCCCTTTGGAAATTCCAGAAGGACTAACAAGTGGCTTTTTTCTTACTTTTTGTGCAGTTTTTGTAACCATCTCCAACATATCCATCTACACAAACACATGTAGGTACCCCGTCAGTCAGTCCACAGACAGCATTAGTATGACACTTAACACCTATAGAGGTGTGTCTGAATTCTGGTCTGTTATTGGCTATTTTACACAGGACAGTCTCAGAACAATCTTCTGTTGTATAGGATGAATACAGCTGAAATGTAAACAAAGGATAGAGTACATAATTTCTGTTGTATAGAATTAATACAGTTGAATGTAAAGAAAGGATATCCCATAATAGTGCAGTGACTGGGTTTTAAAAGGACGCTTATTTTAGGGGTTTAATGGACCAGCATACCTCATGGCTAGAAACGATATTTTTCAAAAGACAATAGTCTATAAAGTGTATTTTTTGCCCTGTCGTAAAAAAATCCTACGGTGCAGTTTTCTGGAAATTGTCTGAAAACGAGATATTTTGATTTTTGCCAGATTTTGATGGAATATTAACAAAGTCTGCTCACTTAGATAAGTTTTAATGATTGTTAATATATATATTGGAAAACGAAACATGTCTATGTTAGCTATGATATCACAAAAGAAAAACATATTTTGAAATCCTAGAAGTTGAGGAAATTTTGTGTTTTAAGGGGGGATGTCTCCTAGACTATGAGTTTACCTGCTGTCTAATGTTGTGGAATAAGTTTTTCAGCAAATTTTTATTGGTTTTTGTATCAATTCAATAGATTTATCAATTATCCAAACGTTTTCATTGGTCAAATATAAATCTATCGCATTTATCCTTTTTTTTTTTAGGTATTCAATAAAAACCCACTGAAAGACCAAATGTGAGCAATCTTGATATTTCGCGGGTAAACATTTTCTGTGCTCTGCTAAATATTGATGAATAGTTTATTATAAGAAAAAGTAACCACTAGGTAGTACAAAAACCAGAATAATAAATAGCAACTGCCACTTCCGGTCA
>MJUU01026867.1:154662-173594 GCA_002080025.1 Modiolus philippinarum | reverse complement strand
AAAAACTTAACCTGGTCACTGGACCGTGAAATTGAGGTCAAGGTCAAAAGCCATATGGCAGACGGACATGTACTAATCAAGACCAAGCTATATACCAAATATCATTGACTTCTAGCTTCTAGTTATTGATAAATGGACTTCAGCAAAAAAACTTAACCTGGTCACTGGACCGCGAAATATAGGTCAAGGTCACATGATTTTGGGTCCGACAGATAGGGTTCGCTGTAAGCTACCTATGGACCAAATATAAAGTTCCTACATCAAAGGCTTCTGTATTAAAACTTGAGTTTACGCCGCCGTCGCCGTCTCCGTCATACTTTGCACGCCTATGTCTCGCTTTCGCGACTTTCGTCGCGGGCGAGACAAAAATTGTGTGAGTTGCCCCTTTTGGGCCTCATTTATCTCATGAACGGTACATGCGACATGAAATCTGTTGACATATTACTGATCAGAGCAAACTGAAAGAAACCCAATTAAAATCTGATAAATAATAAATATTCTACATTCAAATATATGAAATTACCCTATTTGGCCCCTTTTTTAAAAATGGGAGGGGCCACAATATCCAAAACCTCTCAAAGACTTCAATTTGTGCCAATGAACATTGTCTTAAAATTTCAAAAGGATTGATCCACTAGAACTAAAGTTATTGACCAAAAACAAAAGTGTCTACAGACGACCACAATATCAATGCCAACAACAAGGACAGCACCATCTCAAATTTTTTGCAGTCATATAAAGATTAACTATAATTTTCACTTTATCACGCCCATAAATATGTGATAATTGGTTGTCCTCATTTTTATTTGATAATAGATGTACATGCAAGGCTACATTCTTTTTAAGTTAAGGGCCTGTTTTCCCCACCCACATAAGTTGAAAACTTCAAAATCTACTAATTTCCAAGTCTTAGCAAGTTTTCCAGAAATACTTTGACTTGGGCTTGAAGTCAAAAACTAAACACTAACTTTATATGTTTGAAGACTGGTGGAATTTCTTTATCAAGTTATTGGTCAGAAATCCCCGCAAAATTGCAAAATTTTCTAACTTTCAAGGGACTTAACCCATTTAAATTCTGAAACCAACATTGAACTTGGCCAAACTTATGAGGTGAATATCTTCTCCATTTTGAAACCAAAGTTGAACTTGCCCAAGACAACAACAACTTACATGTCAAGATTGATTCCAAAATGTAATTTCAATCAAACTCATTGGAATAAAATCTGGCAAAAAATAATGGACCCACAACTTTGTGTAGTAGGTTGGTATGAACAATATATAATTTTGTAACTTACTGCATATTAAATGGTTTTCCTTTAGGTGTGACAATGTAACTTTTTATGATTTCAATGTCCCGTTTGTTTGGAGAGTATCCAGACACATCACTTCCGTCTCCTGTTATATAATCGTCTTCATACTGTCCGTTACAGTTACCACAGAGACCAGTCATGTGACCACTACAGGAGTTTGGCGTCTGTACTTTGACTGCTGCATCACCATTCCACCATACACGTAATCCACATTTAGTTGTCAATAGCAACCAGTTACCTGAGTATTGTAGATACATATCCTCACCATGTAGGTCTAGTGGGAGATAATGAAGGTATCCATTTACCTGTGGATTGAAGTTAGTTCATATTTAGCAGTGTTCCAGCTAGAAAATGAAAATGGAGGGGCACATGAGAAGGGCAGTTTTATGCATGAGATCAAATTTGAAAAACCAAAGGGCACTTTTGCACGTAACGTCAAATTCCGAGAACCAAACAGTACCACTTTGTGTACCAAGGAAAATTTGTATGAAAAGTTTTTCCAGTTTTTTAAATTGCACTTTTAAGCAAAGCCTGTTTATAGAAATTTGAGTTACTCCAGATAGACAAGAGATACTTTTATTTGTCTATGGTTTGTAATCGAAGGTTATCAGAATAGTTTGAGAAAGAGGAGTTTTTGGTCCATTTTAGAAGTTTGAATGCCAAATCTGGTAATTTTGTAATCAAAAATAAGGAGGGTTATACACCAAAAGGTGTGAGAATTCTGCAATAGTTTAAACTAATTTTTATTGGGAAAGACTCCTTTTATCAGAATTCAGTAAAATAATTGATATCTTTTAATTTGTTTTTTCCTGAATGCCCTAATCAGTTATGATAAGTTGAATATTTAATGTTTTTAGTCTCAGTAGATGTACAAGTAATATGTACTACACGAAATACATTTTAACATTTTAATTTTAACTATTAAAAAATGTGAAATAACCTAAATAATGGTGAAATACAATTATTTTGACCTAGGACCACTAAATAGATGTGTTTTGCACTTATTGTTTACTTTCTGTAAACGCACTATTTTGATGAGTTTCTTTCCCCAACACCTTTGTACTCACGCTAGATTTTACAAAATTTGAAAGAATTACTTTCTTTTTCATGACAAAAAATGCACAAAAATATTAATTTCAATAATTTGAATACCTATCAGCTGATGATAGAATACCATAATTATCCAATGAAGCCATAAATAGTGATATACCCCAAGCTAATCCACTAATTACCGGCAATTACCTGCAATCAGCTGTTGCCTGTAAGTAGGTGTGATTATTTAGATGTTACCTGACAGATTGAATTTCTTAATTGGGCACATAGACAAGCAGATAGGGCACACAGGGGCGCTGGAAAAAGGGACAGGGGCGCTAAACCGATGTAAAAAGGGGGACAGGGGCGCAGCGCCCCTCTATTTCCCTCTAGCTGGGACACTGTTTAGTAAAAAAAAAAAAAAATGCATAATCTCTGCATGTACTCAAAATAAATGAAAATCTTTGACCTTTGCGTGCAAAGAGCTTTAATAATGAAAGCCTAAATGGTGAAAATTTTTACTGAATAAATCTTAGAGTTACAAATTAAGGTCAAGCTGAGTTTAAAATGTGTTCTACAGTTTATATTTTTACGTTGAGTTTTGAAAGCTTAAGTGATTTAATTGTCTCGCCCGCGACAAAAGTCGCGGAAAGCGAGACATTGGCGTGCAAAGTGCGACGGCGATGGTGTTAACTTTTACTTTATACAAGATATTTTGAAAACCCTTTGATGTAGGAACATCATAATTGGTCCAGGGGTAGTACTAATCAAGTGCTACCTGACGGACATAAAATTATGTGACCTTGACCTCTATCGCTGTTCAAATATAAAATTTCCAGTCGAAACTGGACGCTGGCAAAATACAGTTCGTGAAAATCGTACATGCAATTTATGTTTTAAAGGGATTGGAGATGAATTTCACTATTTATTTATATGTCAACACGAGGCAATCAAAATAGAAAGGAACAAATATATTCCCCGTTACTATTACTAAAAATCCATCCCAGACAAAATTGAAAGGTATGTTAGGCCATGTAAAATTAATTATCTGGTTCTCAGATAATGACTTTCAAAAAAATGGTGAGGGAGGGAGGGTATTTAATTTATGTATTTATTTTGTATGCTCATCCATACTCCATCGTTAACTTTTGAGATTTTATGAATAAATATTAAAATATTGTTAAGTATACAAAAGTAAGAGAGAAAACCATAAGTAAAAAAAATACTCCAAAGACAATGAAAAACACAAATAGCAAAGACAATACACAAGGACAATATATGTATAGTCCCTGCATCACATAAGTACCACACAGAAAAGAAAAATGTATATTGACCATACCATAAATGGAGTATGCATCATGAATCTTGGAGTCAAAGCAAACTGCAATCATCAAAGACATGAAACAGGTAAAGAAAAGACAGATCCAATATACCTCACCAGGATATGTCACCTTAAAGAAAAAAAGAAACTCCTGGAAAAAATTGAATTAAACTCCCTTAAAGACAGGGGAATAATTGATGAACCTTGATTAGATCCAATGGGATCCGGTAAATAAGGTGTATTTGTATTATTTACTTGGTCACAAGTTGGTGGCAGCAGTACAAGTGGAAGGGTTACAGTCAGATACACTGACCATTTAGATAGAGGAAAATCTATCAAGGAAGTCACAAAAATAAATTCTTGCAATGAGCAAAATGATAGTGGGATCCCCTTCCAGTGACTGCAATGACAGATTCTTTATTTTCGAGTTCAGAACAAGATCTAGAGAGACCCTTCTCAAGACTGGATTTCAAAACATTCTCGTGCATTAAAGGATCTCTGTTTTCTGGTATTTCAGGCAGACTCGCCATACTCCCCTTTCATAATTTCCTTTACGGTTGTTTAATCCGCCAAATTCACAATAAACGATGGGTTAACGCACGAAAACCCGTCAAAAGTGTCAGCGAAATCAACTTTCGTTTTGTTGTTGACAAAACCATTCGGAATATAAACCGGAAGTAGCGATTTCTTTAAAGAAAAGGAAAAATCAAGAGAGCTTCGAATGAAATTTGAGTTGTCTCTCTTTGATCAATTCAAGTGAAAAAGCGGGAAAATTTGAACGCGGATTTTGTTACCGATCTATTTATTTTTGGGGGGCAATAAATACAGGCCAGCGGCCAGGTTTTTGCCCATGCGGCGGTATCTGAGAACCAGATAATTATTTTTACATGGCCTTATCATTGTGCAACAAAAGGGTATTGGAAAACGTATCAATATTTCTAAACAAGATTGTACATTTATTATAATGTTTATTAGAACCATTGCCTTTATAATATTTTGTTGTGTTAATTATATATTATTATATAAGGATGATAAACAATTTTTATCATTGTTTCATTCACATTGTATTATTAATTTTTTTCCTAAAGAATTTTCTATATTGTTTATTAGATCTATTACATGTATTGTTTACTTTCAATTCTCACGTTACAGTGTATTCTGTCTTGAGTAAATAAAAAAATCTTGAAATCTTGAAATCTTGAAATCTTGCACGGTCCAGTGACCACGTTAAGTTTCTCTGATTAGATCCATATCTCAATAACTGTAAGTGGTAGGTCAATGATATTTGTTATATAGGTTGGTCTTGAGTAGTACATGTCAGTCTGGCATATGGCTTTTGTCCTTGACCTCAATTTCACGGTCTAGTGACCACGTTAAGTTTCTTTGATTAGATCCATATCTAAATAACTGTAAGTGGTAGGTCAATGATATTTGGTATATAGGTTGGTCTTGAGTTATACATGTCAGTCTGGCATATGAATTTTGTCCTTGACCTCAATTTCACGGTCTAGTGACCATGTTAAGTTTCTCTGATTAAGTCCATTCCTCATTAACTATACCTGGTAGGCCAATAATATTTGGTATGTAGGTTGGTCTTGAGTAGTACATGTCAGTCTGGCATAAAACTTTTGTCCTCGACCTCAATTTCACAGTCTAGTGACCATGTTAAGTTTCTCTGATTTGATCCATATCTCAATAACTGTAAGTGGTAGGTCAATGATATTTGGTATATAGGTTGGTTTAGAGTAGTGCATGTCAGTCTGGTATATAACTTTTGTCCTTGACCTTAATTTCACTGTCTAGTGACCATGTTAAGTTTCTCTGATTAAGTCCATTTCTCATTAACTATACCTGGTAGGTCAATAATATTTGGTATGTAGGTTGGTCTTGAGTAGTACATGTCAGTCTGGCATATGGCTTTTGTCTGTGACCTCAATTTTACGGTCCAATGAACATGCCAACTTTTTGTGCTTAGTTAAGTTTCTCAGTAACTATATGTGTTAGGTCAATGATATATGGTATGTAGGTTGGTCTTAGGTAGTACATGACAATCTGCTATATGGCTTTTGTCCTTGACCTCAATTTCATAGTCTAGTGAGCATGTTCAGATTTTGTGATTAGGTCATTTTCTCAGTAACTATAAGTGATAGGTCAATGATATTTGGTATATAGGTGGTCTTGGTTAGTACATGACAGTCTGCTATATGGCTTTTGTCTGTGACCTCATTTTCACGGTTCAGTGAGCATGTTGAGTTTTCTAGGATCTATTAATGTATGGTCAATAATATTTGGTATGTGGGTTTGTCTTTGATGGAACATGACATCCTGCTATTTTGCTTTAGCCCTTGGCCTCATTTTCACGGTCTAGTGAACATGTTTGGTTCTGCAGTAACTATATAAGTGGTAAGTCCCTGATATTTGGCATTTTGGTTATATATAACAGTTTGCTATATTGCTTTTGTTAAGTTTTCTGAATTAGAGTTTTCACATCTGTTTTGGGACCAAGTAGGGACGGGCGAGACATGAATTTGAGTCCACACTTGTTTTTACAGAAAATATTACTCAGTTATAAATTGAGGTCAAAGTGATGTTTAAAAAAATTGTTCTAGTTTTATAAACTTACAAATACTTTATAGCCAGGTCCTAGCTGGACCCTCAGATTCCACATCTCTATAGCAACAGCCTTTATACAGGAAGTAGTATTAGTGTAGCTTGTCATTATAACTTCAACATTGAAAGCACAAGGGTCAGGGAACCTGGTGGACTTGGTAAGGGTGTATGAACATATACCATTGTTATAGATCAACTGGCCATCATATGTTTTTATATAGGCATCACCAAAGGCAGAACACATACATGTTCCTGTAATTATATTATAAAATATTAAATAGAGATTCTAAAACTGGCCATCATATGTTTTATATAGGCATCACCAAAGGCAGAACACATACATGTTCCTGCAATTATATATGATAAAATATTAAATAGAGATTCTAAAACTGGCCATCATATGTTTTATATAGGCATCACCAAAGGCAGAACACATACATGTTCCTGTAATTATATATGATAAAAAATTAAATAGAGATTCTAAAACTGGCCATCATGTTTTATATAGTCATCACAAAAGGCAGAACACATACATGTTCCTGTAAATATATATGCTAAAATATTAAATAGAGATTCTACATCTGGCCATCAAATGTTTTATACAGGCATCACCAAAGGCAGAACACATACATGTTCCTGTAAATATATATGCTAAAATATTAAATAGAGATTCTACATCTGGCCATCGTATGTTTTATATAGGCATCACCAAAGGCAGAACACATACATGTACCTGTAATTATATATGATAAAATATTAAATAGAGATTCTACAACTGGTCATCATATGTTCTGATATACGCATCACCACAGGCAGAACACATACATGTACCTGTATTTACACATGATTAGATTCTACAAATGGCAAACATGTGTTCTGATAAAGCCATCACCAAAAACAGAACACATGAAAGTATCCTTTAATTATACATGTCAATTTGATATAAAATAGTAAAAATACTGATTCTACAACTGGCCATCATATGTTCTGATCTGTTTCAATTAGAGTAACACTTTTTATGTCAGCAGTCGAAACATAATGTGAACAGCTTGTGACATGATGATTTCATCAGTTTTGTAGAATTAACAACTTCATGTAGTTTGTTCATACTATATACCAAAGTAATCGAATGGGTCTTATTTCATCAAAGATATGCTTCTTCCTGAAGATCGAACTTGCAATACCAATGCCCTACATATCTTACATACTTACGGTCACACCTGTAATGTGCATTCCCTATATATCCTCCTTTACAAACACAGCGACCATTTACACACTCTGAGTTGTCCGCACACTTTACACCCTTACAATATCCCTTTGCTGAAAAATGTACAATCACCAATCTATGATACATTCATTATTAATAAAGCAATGTAATACACACTGGGTATCCCGATAAAGAGGCCACATAGCATATTGCTCTGTGTGTGTTGTATCTTGTTTTTTCCTTTGATGTTATGATAAAATTCACACAAAACTCTGTATGCTCCATGTATTTTTATCATAACGTCAAAGGGAAAAATAAGATACAACACACACGGAGCAATATCCTCCCTGGCATCTTTATCGGGATACCCGGTGTGTAACATATACAGATGAACTTCCATTACTTGAACAGTACTTACTCAAACAGTATGGATGTCTTGAACTGTTTTTTCTGGTCCCTTTGTTCTAAACGAAGATTGACCTATATGTCTCAAACATCCCTCTAGCTTGAACTTTTTCTGTGCCTTGGTATTCCAGCGATCGAAGTTCGACTGTATTTTTAGTTACATGTAACAGGTCATATTGCAGATTGGTATGCGCTATCAAATACCAAAGGTCATAAAAAGTGATCAAAGGAAAACATATTTCTTCTGCACTACGAAGGATATTTCTTGGGAAATGAATGGTGCACACACACATACACATGTATACTGAAATTCCTTTAAGTTTGGTCAAAAAGTACCAAACAGTTTTTATGAAGTTGCATATAATGCTAAAAGTACAAAGCTGTTTAGAAGAAGTTCCCGGAAACCCAGAAATGGAGGCATATTGTTTACACCTCCTGCATTTCTACATCACAGAGGTAAATTAAAGAACCTTAGTGAGCAAGCTCACATACCCAAGCCCCTACATGTCAGAAAATCCTGCATTATTGATCTCGAAAAGTACCCTATAAGCAATATCATACATAAACATAGGTAATCAATGATTACAAAGTTCGCCTCGTTGTTGCACTTTGTCGCAGAAACCAAATTTTGCCTGGATGCCGACATACTATCAAAATTGCATGCATTAGCAAGGTTACCTGAACCAACAATGTACAGCTACTGAGGCTCAGTAACTGAGCTATGAACTTGGATGTATACATTAATGTAAGTCATTCATGAGTAAAAATAGTAATGGTGGATTACATGATACCCCGCCACGTTTCACAAAATTTCGAAGTATCAAGGGGCATAACTCCAGAACCCCTTGGACCTCTGAACCCATATTCGAACTCGACCTGAGTTTTAAGCTGAACAAGCTACATACCAAGTTTGAAGACTGTATGTTATTGCGTTCAAAAGTTATCAGTCGGAAACCTTCGGGAGACGGACGGACAGACAGACAGACGGACGGACCGACACATGACTGAGGGTATCACATAATACCACGCCACTACGTGTGGCGGGGTATAAAAAGTAGGTTTAAGTGACCTAATTTTGTCTGGATGCTGACCTACCATCACAGATGCATGCACATGCACATGGAAGATGATCCAACCATGTACAGTACATGAGATATGATCCCTGACATGAACTTGAATGTAAGTCACTAAAGCAGATAATGGAGGTCAAAGTGACCCAATTTTGCCTGGATGCTGACCTACCATCAGAGATGCATGCAAGTGCAAGGTTAGATGATCCTACCATGTATAGTGACTGAGATCTGAATTCGGACGTAAACTTGAATGTAAGTCACTCAAGTGGAAAATATAAGTCAAAGTGACGTAATTTTGCATGGATGCTGATCTAACATCAGAGATGCATGCATGTGCAATGTTAAATGATCCTACCATTTTTGCCTGGATGCTGATCTAACATCTGAGATGCATGCATGTGCAACGTTAAATGATCCTACCATGTACAGTGACTGAGATCTGAACTCGGACCCAAACTTGAATGCAAGTTACTCAAGCGGAAAATATAGGTCATAGTGACCAAATTTTGCCTGGATGCTGACCTTCCATCAGAGATGCATGCATATGCAAGGTTAGATGATTCTACCATGTACAGTGACCGAGATCTGAACTCGGACGTAAACTTCAATGTAAGTCACTCAAGCGGAAAATATAGGTCATAGTGACCCAATTTTGCCTAGATGCTGACCTACCATCAGAGATGCATGCACATGCAAGTAAGTAAGTAAGTAAGTAAATGCTTTATTTGTAGAGGGTAAACACAGTTGGTACAACCAATCTTCCCTGAGGCCCTCATTTCAATAATATACATAATGTGTAAAATAAATACAAATAATAAATGCAATACATGAAAAAATACAAGAAATATATAACAAATACAATTCTAATTGTAATATAATTGTCTTACAGAATATCATCATTCTGTAACACCAGTACATGTATTTCTTCACCCATTTAAAATATAATCTTTAATTTTGATCCTGAAAACTTCCGAGCTAGATGAGTTACGTATGTTTATTGGCAGATTATTCAAAAGAACAGATGTTGAGTATAAAAATGATTTCTTGTATGTTTCTGTTTTTGGCTTTGGGATATACAAATTTCCACTTGTTTATTCTCTAAGATGGTAGGGATTTACATCAGATAGATATGTTAATTTATCATTGAGGTATGCAGGAGCTTCATTTTGTAAACATTTGAAGAGGAGCATGTATTTATGGTACTGAATACTTTGGGAAACTTTCATCCATCCTAAATTTTTGAATAAGGGATCTGAGGTTAGATGATCCTACCATGTCAAGTGATTGAGATCTGAACTCAGATTTAAACTTGAATGTAAGTCACTCAAGCGGAAAATATAGGTCAAAGTGACCTAATTTTGCCTGGATGCTGACCTACCATCAGAGATGTATGCATATGCAGTTAGATTATTGTACTATGTATAGTAACTGAGATATGAACTAAAATGTAAATTTGAATGCAAGCCACTCAAGCGGAAAATATAGGTCAGAGATTCCTAATTTTCTTGGAGGCTGTGAGTTAACCCAAGACGCACCTGCATGCAAAGTTTGATGACCCTACACTGCATAGTTACTAAGACATATACCCAAATGCAGACCCGGACGTGGACGAGGACGCCGGGGGTACTCCGATAGTCCCCCTCAACTTCGTTGAAGCGAACTAAAAATGACAAAGTTCATCAATGTGTAATTTTGTCAAAAAGGATCAAAAATCAAAATCCAAGTAGCATGTACATCTTTGATATATGCACAATCATTCTGCACAAGACAAGAGCTGTCGCCAAATGGCGTCCAATTATACCCCAGCTCTGGCGGATTGTACCCTGAATCATAGAGGGAAAGTGCAAATTCAAGTGTGTGTGTGAACCCAATACAGAAGTGAACATTAAAATTGACTAAGTCAGTAAACAGGAAGCAGTGTCTTGATTGGTCTGAAAATGCATCCCACAATATGGCATGACTATACAAAGCTTGTGACAGAATTTCAAAGCTGCCTCATAAAACAATGCAGAGATATATTTGACGAAAACTTACTCCATTGTGCCACAATTGCAAAAAAATTGACAAAGTCGGTAAACAGGAAGTAGTATTCAGACAAGTCAGAAAACGCATCCCACGATATGCAATGACCATGCAAAGCTTCTGACGAAATTTCAGCTTTGTATCATTTACCATTACTGAGAAAACTTTGAAGAAAATTCACTCTATAATGCTACAATGTACAAGTGTCAAAATTGACCAAGTCGGTAAACAGGAAATAGTATCCCGACAGATCAGAAAACGCATCCCACGATATGGCCTGACCATGAAAAGCTTCTGACAAAATTTCAGCTTTGTATCATTTACCATTACAGAGAAAACTTTGAAGAAAATTCTCTCTATAATGCTACAAGTGTCAAAATTGGCCAAGTCGATAAACAGGAGGTAGTATTCCGACAGGTCAGAAAACGCATCCCACAATATGGCATGACCATGCAAATCTTCTGACAATATTTCAGCTTTGTATCATTTACCATCACAGAGAAAACTGACGAAAATTCACTCTATAATGCTACAAGTGTCAAAATTGACCAAGTCGGTAAACAGGAGGTAGTATTCAGAAAGGTCAGAAAATGCATCCCACAATATGGCATGACCATGCAAAGCTTCTGACATAATTTCAACTTTGTATCATTTACCATCACAGAGAAAAACTTTGACGAAAATTCACTCTATAAAGCTACAAGTGTCAAAATTGACCAAGTCGGTAAACAGGAAGTAGTATTCTGACAGGTCAGAAAACACATCCCACGATATGCAATGACCATGCAAAGCTTCTGACAAAATTTCAGCTTTGTATCATTTACCATTACTGAGAAAACTTTGACGAAAATTCACTCTATAATGCTACAAGTGTCAAAGTTGACCAAGTCGATAAACAGGAGGTAGTTTTCAGAAAGGTAAGAAAATGCATCCCACAATATGGCATGACATGCAAAGCTTCTGACATAATTTCAGCTTTGTATCATTTACCATCACAGAGAAAAACTTTGACGAAAATTCACTCTATAAAGCTACAAGTGTCAAAATTGACCAAGTCGGTAAACAGGAAGTAGTATTCAGAAAGGTCAGAAAATGCATCCCACAATATGGCATGACCATGCAAAGCTTCTGACAAAATTTCAGCTTTGTATCATTTACCATTACTGAGAAAACTTTGACGAAAATTCACTCTTTAATGCTACAAGTATCAAAATTGACCAAGTCGGTTAACAGGAAGTAGTATTCCAAAAGGTCAGAAAATGCATCCCAGGATATGGCATGAGCATGCAAAGCTTCTAACAAAATTTCAGCTTTGTATCATTTACCATTGCTGAGAAAACTTTGACGAAAATTCACTCTATAATGCTACAAGTTTCAAAATTGACCAAGTCGGTAAACAGGAAGTATTATTGGGAAAGGTCAGAAAAAGCATCCACAATATGGCATGACCATGCAAAGCTTCTGACAAAATTTCAGCTCGGTATCATTTACCATCACAGAGAAAACTTTGATGAAAATTCACTCTATAATGCTACAAGTGTCAAAATTGACCAAGTCGGTAAACAGGAAGTAGCATTCTGACAGGTCAGAAAATGCATCCCAAAATATGGCATGATCATGCAAAGCTACTGATCAAATTTCAGCTTTGTATCATTTACCATTACTGAGGAAACTTTGACGAAAATTCACTCTATAATGCTACAAGTGTCAAAATTGACCAAAGTCGGTAAACAGGAAGTAGTATTCTGATTGGTCCAAAAATGCATCCCACAATATGGCATGATTATACAAAGCTTGTGAAAAAATTTCAGATCTGTACCTTTTACCATTGCTGAGATAAATGCGACGAAAATGTGTTACAGACGTACCCACACACACACACACACACAGAGACTGAAAACAGTATACCCCCTATCCCCAATGGGGAGCGGGGGTATAATAATTGCAGGGGTTTCAGAGGAGTTGCAGTGACAAGATGATATTTTGGTATTTTAACTGAAAATAGTCCCATAACTCCCACAAAAATTATCCAGTCAATATGGTGGTATTGTATGCACATCTATACATCATGACCAACAATCCTACTAAATATGTATGTTGCAGTGACAAGAACAGGACTGGCAAACTGACGGACAGACTGACTGACGGACGGACAGGTCAGAAACATTATACCCTCTGCAACTTCATTGCATGGGGCATAAATATGACGTCATAATGCATCAAAAAATTATTCCCAGACAAATATGAGGTCATCATGAGACAAATTATCAAGTCTGAATTCATGTATTCCTAAAAGTTCCAAACCGTTCAGGTAAAGGTAACACAATAAGACAACTACTAGTGTCTAATATTAACATTTTATCCATTATTATTTTGCAAAGGAATCATTGGTTTGTCCTTGTTCTTGACATTCAAGGTTAGACCAAATGTCTTTTAAAAATAGACATGGGGGTCTTTGAAGGCACTTTTTACTGACACCCACCACCCATAGAATTTCTCCCTATATTTTCAATACAATCAGATGATGAAAACACAACCATCCACAGAAATTTATTTAAAGTGTCTTCAAAGGATCCCAGACCAACTTTTCTGGATCAGCCCTTACGAGAATGCTTAGTGTGTGCATCATCATTTATGAGGAAAAAAGTTGAATATCTGTCAATTGAATAATTCCAAAATTTGGGAAAAAAAGTTACAATTTTGTGAGATTTACAATTGTTCTTATATCTATACATTGTTAAGGCTACTGTCTTATAACTATTTTAATGACTTTTTCAAATCTCTGTCTCTCTTGTACATGTATGTATAAAACTTGATTCAAAGCTTCACATTATCATTGGCTATTTTTACTACATGTATTTCTGATTAATACTTTACCTGTTATGAGTTTTATTCATATGTAGATTATACTATAGGGAAATGGGACAGAAAGGGGAGGTTTGGGTACCCATAAACCGGTTTAACCCTACAGCTGGCTTTTGCTAGTACTGGTACCAAGTCCAGCTGTCCCAATTACTGTGGTTTTTTTTGTGTGCAGTTTCTTGTTACTTTGTGGCATGCGACTATGTTTTTCGGCCATTGTAGGTGTTTCCTGTTATCTTTTTTATTCTATTTATCATTATTACTTACGATCACAGTAATGATACCCATCACCATGGTAACCTCTTCTACATTTACAGTGATAATTTTCACATAAAGCATTCATATGGCACTTCTTTCCACCACAATATTCTAATGCTGAAAACAAAACAAACATTAACAAATCTTTTCCATTATGCCGAGATTTATAAACACATGTTAGCCTGATTTAAGCTAAACACATTAGCCTGATTTGAGCTAAACATCACAGTTTAATATAGCAAAGAAACATATATTGTGTATCAAGACTGGGACTGTAAATTTTTTTGCCATGTTAGACAGATCATTATCCTAAAGTACAATGCAACAAGAGATTGACTGTCATGAATCACTGTAAGACATATCACTCTGCTCAGTGAAATATCTGTATTCTTACTAGTGATGAATCACAGTTAGACATATCACTCTGCTCAGTGAAATATCTGTATTCTTACTAGTGATGAATCACTGTAAGTCATATCACTCTGCTCAGTGAAATATCTGTATTCCTACTAGTGATGAATCACTGAACGCATATCACTCTGCTCAGTGAAATATCTGTATTCTTACTAGTGATGAATCACTGTAAGACATATCACTCTGCTCAGTGAAATATCTGTATTCTTACTAGTGATGAATCAGTTAGACATATCACTCTGCTCAGTGAAATATCTGTATTCTTACTACTGATGAATCACTGTAAGTCATATCACTCTGCTCAGTGAAATATCTGTATTCTTACTAGTGATGAATCACAGTTAGACATATCAAGCTGCTCAGTGAAATATCTGTATTCTTACTAGTGATGAATCAGTTAGACATATCACTCTGCTCAGTGAAATATCTGTATTCTTACTAGTGATGAATCACTGTAAGACATATCACTCTGCTCAGTGAAATATCTGTACTCTT
Organism: Modiolus philippinarum; assembly: GCA_002080025.1. Lineage (NCBI taxonomy): Eukaryota > Metazoa > Mollusca > Bivalvia > Mytilida > Modiolidae > Modiolus > Modiolus philippinarum. Next base: position 158,585 of record MJUU01026867.1, on the reverse strand, counting down.
ACTAGTGATGAATCACTGTAAGACATATTACTCTGCTCAATGAAATATCTGTATCATCACTTGTGATGAATCACTGTAAGTCATATCACTCTGATCAGTGAAATATCTGTATTCTTACTAGTGATGAATCAGTTAGACATATCACTCTGTTCAGTGAAATATCTGTATTCTTACTAGTGATGAATCACTGTAAGACATATCACTCTGCTCAGTGAAATATCTGTACTCTTACTAGTGATGAATCACTGTAATACATATTACTCATATCTGTATCATCACTAGTGATGAATCACTGTAAGACATATCACTCTGCTCAGTGAAACATCTGTATTATCACTAGTGATGAATCACTGTAAGTCATATCACTCTGCTCAGTGGAATATCTGTATTCTTACTTGTGATGAATCACTGTAAGACATATCACTCTGCTCAGTGAAATATCTGTATTCTTAATAGTGATAAATCACTGTAAATACATCACTCTGCTCAGTCAAATATATGTATTCTTACTAGTGATGAATCACAGTTAGACATATCACTCTGTTCAGTGAAATATCTGTTTTCTTACTAGTGATGAATCACTGTAAGACATATCACTCTGCTCAGTGAAATATCTGTATTCTTACTAGTGATGAATCACTGTAGGACATATCACTCTGCTCAGTGAAATATCTGTATTCTCACTAGTGATGAATCACTGTAAGTCATATCAATCTGCTCAGAGAAATATATGTATAATTACTAGTGTAAATCACTGTAAGTCATATCACTCTGCTCAGTGAAATATCTGTATTCTTACTAGTGATGAATCACTGTAAATCATATCACCCTGCTCAGTGAAATATCTGTATTCTTACTAGTGATGAATCACTGTAAGACATATCACTCTGCTCAGTGAAATATCTGTATTCTTACTAGTGATGAATCACTGTAAGACATATCACTCTGTTCAGTGAAATACCTGTATTGTTACTGCTCTTCATAATCGAGACACTGTCTTTCCATTTAAAGTGATACAATCTATCACTTGAAATGCAAAAGAAAAATTTTTGATGGACAAATCACAAAAAGATACATCTTGTTATAAAATTTGAGTTTCTTGATATTTGGATTATTGGATGTGGTTTGTTTCCATTGATTTATTCATTTTTTTTACCTTTATGGGGGCCATTTAGGGTTGCTATATGGTGTGAGGTTCCTCACTGTGTTGAAGACTGTATGTTGACCCCTAGATGATTTGTTTTGGGTCGTTTTAACCTGGGGATGTTGTCTCCTTGACATTTACCCCTTTTCCTTTCTTTTTCATATCTATATAAAAATTTCGAGTGATATGTCTATCCTAGTGATTTATTAGATAAGACTAGAGCTATACTGTATTATTTTCTGATCTTGATTAAAACATTGACTTATGTTTACATGTAAAATTGTCTGGGTTTCCAACAGTTACAAATTTACATAAAAACTGGCTCTGAAATCAAGATGATAGATTGATTACAAAATCACAAACCAATAATCATGTATTTAACATAAACTTATTCTTAATTTCTTATGTATTTTCCACATAAACATATTTGTTATGTGGATGTGTCGTGTCTTTGGTCTTAGGTCTTCTGATGTCCACATTTTAAGCGTTTGTTTTATGTAATCTACTTGTGCATATTTCCTTTGGTATTCTGCCTCTGTTTTGCTACAACTTAATGAATTTGAATATGCATTTATACTGTCACAGCTTTAATGGCCTTAACAATTAGATCCATTTTACACTCACACTTGATATATGGTTCCCAGTAGAAAGAAATTTACTTACGTTCACATTTGATATGTGGTATTCCGTGGTAACCTGTATGACACATACATTGACCATTTACACAATGGGCATGTTCTACACAGAGTTTACCTCCACAGTATGCTGAAAGAGTTATAGAAACATGGATAAATATTTAAAATTTCAATATAATGGGAAATTTAGAATCAATAGCCTTGACAATTAGATTTTACAGCATGTTCTACACAGTTTACATGAAAATAGCGTATGCAAACATACTAAATTTTGAGAAATTCAAATCGCATTAAATTTGTACCTCTACATCAAATTGTTTTTGAAATACAAGAAAAAATGTATAAACTTACAAAAAAATTTGACCAATAAAGGGCAATAACTTCTATATAAGTATTCAAATTTTCTTAGAATATCTAGGTGTGTAGATCTTGATACCTTGAATATTTTTGCAATTTAAAATTGACCTCTATCTGCAATAGCTTTTTTCATAAAAAAAAAAAAAAATGAAAATAAAAGAAAATGTGTACATGGGACATGGATGCCCCCGCCATACAGATATCGGCAAACAGGAAGTAGAAGATTGACAGACAGGAAAAGGGGAGACATGGTACAACTCATCATACCAAAGCTTCAGACCAAATATCAAATCATTACTGCATACACAAGCTGAGAAATCCTTGACGAAAAATTTCAATATATGGCTATAATGGGAAAAAAAATCAAAGTTGTCGTCAAACAGGAAGTAGATGAGTTACGGACTTGAAAAGGGGAGACACGGTACAACTCATCATACTAAAACTTCAGACCAAAAACAAATCATTACTGCATACACAATCTGAGAAATCCTTGACGAAAAATTTCAATATATGGCTATAATGGGAAACCAGAGGCTCCCAGGAGCCTGTATCGCTCACCTGGCTTTCAGTTGCCACAATCAAGGTAACATTGTAAGTTATACAGTTGATCTTCAGTTTCTCAAACTTTCGTAGCTCAAACACCTCCAATATCTTGAAAGTCTGATCATGTTTTACTATATTTCTTTGTTGGGCTTTTTTGACAAAAAATGTTCTTGCTAAGGACCACTTTCGACACCAGTTTTGAAGTCGAGATTGTAAATGGCAGTCAACAAACAATTTTCAACATCGGTTTTGAAGTCACAACATCAATATCTACTTGCAATTGGAAATCAAATTTCATTGAAATTGGACAATGTTGAATTTTTCCTCCTTTTTTGGTGGCCATTTTAAAAATGGGGGTCAACGAACAATTTTTAACATCAGTTTTGAAGTTACGACATCAGGATCAATTTGGAAACCAAAAGTCATTAAAATCAGACAATGTTGAATTTTCCCGCCTTTTTTGGTGGCCATTTTGAAAATGGCAGTCAACGAACAATTTTCAACACCGGTCGATGTCGCAACATCAATATCTATTTGGAAACCAAATTTCATTGAAATTGGACAATGTTGAATTTTCCCGCCTTTTTTGGCGGCCATTTTTGAAAATGGCGGTCAACGAACAGTTTTCAACACCAGTTTTGAAGTTGCAACATCAATATCTATTTGGAAACTAAATTTCATTGAAATCAGACAATGTTGAATTTTTCCGCCTTTTTTGGCGGCCATTTTGAAAATGGCTGTCAAGGAACAATTTTCAACATCAGTTTTGAAGTCGCCACAGCATGGCAAACATTTCATCAATTTACACTTAACCTTCATCTTCTATAGTTTTGGAAATAAAAGATGGAAAATATGAAAATTTAAAAAATTTGGTGAAAAAAGGGCAATAACTCCTACAAGGGTTGATGGATTTTCTTCAAAATTTCTGGGTTTGTAGATCTTGCCATGCTGAACCTTTTTGCAATTTAAACTTGACCTCTATCTGTTACACTTTTTGAAATAAAAAAATAACAAATGCACAAATTTTGAAAATTTTACGGAAAAAGGGCTATAACTCCATGACAGGTTTTCGGATTTTCTTCAGAATTGCAGGGCAGGTAGATCTTGCTATGCTGATCACTTTTACACCATGTCAGATTTTTGATATCTGTAACGGTTTTTGAGTTATTTGCAAAAAACAGCAATTTACCCCTATGTTCTATTTTTAGTAACAGCAGACATGTTGTTTGGTCTTCGGACTAATC
>MJUU01026867.1:56228-84774 GCA_002080025.1 Modiolus philippinarum | reverse complement strand
ATTACACTTTTTCAAATTTCAGTGGACGACATGCTGCGGTCGTATCATGCTGCGCTCAGCGTAGCCCTTTATTTGTTTCTGGTGTTGCCATTGTCCTTGGATTGTTCGCTTTTGGATTGACGGTTCGGTTCTCACTTACTTTTCAAAGTCTGATAACAGGAAAAGATGATCGGTGACATATCAGTATTATTTTATTTTTTGAACAAATGAACTAAGACCTACAAATATCTCAAAATAAAAAATTCTGTCTGACATACATTTACTTTAAATATGAAAAAGAAAGGAAATGGGGTAAATGTCAAGGAGACAACATCCCATATACAGGTTTAAACGACCCAAAACAAAGCATCTAGGGGTCACTGTACGGTCTTCAACACAGTGAGGAACCTCACACCATATAGCAAGCCCTACATGGCCCTAAAAAGGTAAAAAAGTGAATAAATCAATGGAAACAAACCAAATCCAATAACCCAAATATCAAGAAACTAAAATTTTATAAGAAGATGTTCAATTTTCAAACTATTGTTGTCTATACAGAATGCTTGTATGTCCTGGCAACATTTACTTATGCATTTGCTTAGTTTTCAACGTTTTTTCTTAATTAATTAACTTTCCTCACTGTTGTAGGTTGTTTTGTAACAGGGAGTATGACATAAACAAGATGCAATGTATGCTCAGAAATTCATAGAAGCAGTAGAAGTAGAAGCAGTATAGGGTTGCCCATAGTAACCATGTCTACACTGGCATTTCTGGTTAATACAGGAGTAAAATACTTATGCCTACAGGCAGTATAGGGTTGCCCATAGTAACCATGTCTACACTGGCACTTCTAGTAAATACAGGAGTAAAATACTTACGCCTACAGGCAGTATAGGGTTGCCCATAGTAACCATGTCTACACTTGCATTTCTGGTTAATACAAGAGTAAAATACTTACGCCTACAGGCAGTATAGGGTTGCCCATAGTAACCATGTTTACACTGGCACTTCTGGTAAATACAGGAGTAAAATACTTACGACTACAGGCAGTATAGGGTTGCCCATAGTAACCATGTCTACACTGGCATTTCTGGTTAATACAGGAGTAAAATACTTACGCCTACAGGCAGTATAGGGTTGCCCATAGTAACCATGTCTACACTTGCATTTCTGGTTAATACAGGAGTAAAATACTTACGCCTACAGGCAGTATAGGGTTGCCCATAGTAACCATGTTTACACTGGCACTTCTGGAAAATACAGGAGTAAAATACTTACGACTACAGGCAGTATAGGGTTGCCCACAGTAACCATGTCTACACTGGCATTTCTGGTTAATACAGGAGTAAAATACTTACGCCTACAGGCAGTATAGGGTTGCCCATAGTAACCATGTCTACACTGGCATTTCTGGTTAATACAGGAGTAAAATACTTATGCCTACAGGCAGTATAGGGTTGCCCATAGTAACCATGTCTACACTGGCACTTCTGGTAAATACAGGAGTAAAATACTTACGCCTACAGGCAGTATAGGGTTGCCCATAGTAACCATGTTTACACTGGCACTTCTGGTTAACACAGCGTGCATTCTCTGCACAAGTTATTCCATTACATATCCCATCAACTGTAATAAAAACAGTATAATGTCAATAAAACATACAACATTCTACACAGATTTAAGATTGACACTGAAGTCCAATACAATTGCTGTCTGCTTTATAGTATAAATACAGTGAAACCTGTCTAATACGACACCTGAGTATTCCAACATCCTGTCAAATCCTACATAATATATTGGTCCCGAAATAACTTTCAAATGCATTTTCAACCTGAGAATTCCAACATCCTATAAAATCTGACACATTTTAAGGTAGATCTACACTAATATACGGCACATTCGATTGGCGCATTAGCGAAACACGAGTCAGGTTCGGAATTGACTTGATTTTCAAGCCGGAATATTCCTCTGTTGGCCTTTTCATTGGACGTCATAATAGATTGACTTTCCCGCGAATTAGCTCCCTTTTCCTGTAAATATTGTCTATTTCGTCCACTATATAAAATATCTTTCTCAATCAAATGGTGACATATAGATTTTTTCAGCTCAAATATGAAATATGTGAAATATCAAAAAATTTTAAAAAATCTATCTGATATTTATTTCATATGAAAGCTAAACAAAAAGCATGTTCTCACAATTCCCTGTGTATTCTTTGTAAATATTGCCGAAAAATACTGAATTTGGCCTGATTTTCATAGCCCGATAACAGGAAAAGATGATCGGTGACATATCATTTTTATTTTATTTTTTGAACAAATAGACTAAGACCTACAAAATATCTCAAAATAAACTAGAGAATGTGTTTGTAAGACACGGATGCCCTGCCAATAAATTTATCTCAACAGATTAACTCAAGTCAATCATTCATAAAATTAGTTCCCTGTCACTGAATTGTGATGAAATCAAAAATTTAACCAAAGTCATTCAACCATAAAATGTAGGTCATGGTCACCCAATTGTTGGTAAAATGGGCAGATCTCTTTTAGTTGAATGTTACAGTGAAATATTATGATGCTACAATACATAGTAGTTGAGAAATAGACTTAAACACAAAACTTAACCAAAGTCACTGAATCGTAAAATGTGGGTCAAAGACACCTAATTGTCAAAGATTTGGGTAGAACTCATCAAGGCAATTAATTCCATGAAACATCATTGTCCTATAATGTGTAGTTGTTGAGAAATGGACTTTAACACAAAACTTAACCAAAGTCACTGAAGCGTAAAATGTAGGTCAAAGCCACCTAATTGTCAAAGATTTGGGTAGTGATCATTATGGCAATTAATTTGATGAAACATCATTGTCCTATAACATGTAGTTGTTGAGAAATGGACTTTAACACAAAACTTAACCAGGGTCACTCAACCGTAAAATATTGGTCAAAGTATCAAACTGCTTAGTGAACTATGTAGTACTATCCAAGATCTACCTACTGGTCTCCTATCATTGTGTTATACCTTACAGTTTCTGAGAAATGGACTTAAACGCAAAACTTAACCGGACGTACGGACGTACGGTCGTACGGACGGACAGAAGGACGGACAACACTATATGCCCCTTCCACATTCGTGGGCGGGGCATAAAAAATTGTCTGATATTTTTATTAGGCTCAATCTACCTTAATGATCCCAGAGTGTGTCTGATTACAAAGGTTCCACTGTATTTAATATTTTACTAAGTTCTAACATTTGACTACATAAAAACAAATAACCCCATATTTTTTAATTACTGCATTGTAAGAGATAATCTGGCAACAATAATTACAATTAACATAGAAAAGTGCCTTGTAACTACAGGAATGTTGGAAAAATATATTTCGGCTTAAAATTACAATAATTTTACTTGTATATACGATATCTCAATAAACTGTTGACACAGGATATGTCTTGCTAGCCCCATGCATCATTTGAATCTGCAAAATTGATCTGCAGTAGCAGCCATTATGATGAAATATAAGGCTTACACTAAGTGTAGTACTTGGTTGCTAAAATTTAGATGTGAGCATAATGCTTACTCCTCAAGAGTAACTGCATGTCAAATATCAAGTGGCTAGGACTATTGGTACAGACTGTTTTAACTGCTTGCAAAAAAAAAACAAGAGGCTCTCAAGAGCCTGTATCGCTCACCTGGGACCTGCAGCACTATAATTCCAAATTGATGGTCCGTCTTTGGTGGTGTATGTACATAAGAATCAGAAACTTTTTATAAAATTTAATTAAAATTGTTCAAGCAGTTTCAGAGAAGATTTTTGAATGCAGTTTCCAAACTTAAGGGACTAAGTTAATCTACGTTCCTGCTGGCAGCTATTTAACATAAAACTTTGAAGAGGGTCACATAAGGACTATCATATCAAAATTCTACTGAAATTGTTCAAGCAGTCTCAGAGGAGAAGATCTTTTTATGCATTTCCCACTGGGTCCAATGTTAAACTATGTTTTGCTACTGGTGGCTATGTCGGAAGACGGATCAGTAACAAGCTTGGTCAAATCAAAATCTCACAAGTTTCATTTATGCAATGTTTAAATTGAATCCATTCAATGGTTTTCCATGATATCTTTGTATGCATTTCCCAATTGCTGGCAGCCATGTTGGATGATGGATCAGAACTGAAGTAACAACACTTGGTCAGCTTCTCATAAGCAAAGTTTGGACTAGAAGAAGATCTTTTGTTAACTAAGTTCACAGCTGGTGACACTTGGTCAGCACCTGACAGGCATCATTCATGTCATGTTTGATTTAAATCCATTTAGCAGTTCTCTAGAAGATCTTTGTGTGCATTTCCCATAGGGTCCAATGCTGTCCGCATGTATGACAGATTGGCACCAAAGTAATAACACTTGGTCAGCACCTCATAAACATCAGTCATGCCATGTTTGGTTCAAATCCATTCAGTGGTTCTAAAGTAAAAGTTCTTTGTATGCATTTTCCCATAGGGTCCAATGTTAAAATTAAGATCCCCGCTGGCGGCCATGTTGGATGATGGATCGGCACTTAAGTAACAACACTTCGTCAGCACCTCATAAGCATCATTCATGCCAAGTTTCGTTCAAATTGATTCAGCGGTTCTCAAGAAGAAGTTCTTTGTATGAATTTTCCCATTAGGTCAAATGGTTAACTAAGTTCCCCGCTGGCGGCCATCTTGGAAGCGGTTGGAAAACTTGAATGTGTTCAATAAAATATAGTCCTTAACATGCTGAACATTTTTGCATTTTAAACTTGACCTCTATCTCAAAGCCTTTTTGAAATATAGGACATAAAGTAAAAAATCAAGAAAAACTTGACAAATAAAGGACCACAACTCATATATAGGTACTTGGATTTTCTTCAAAATATCCATGTGGGTAGATCTTAACATGCTGAACATTTTTGCAATTTAAACTTAACCTCTATCTGTTATAGTTTTTTCGATAAAAAACATCAAAATTTTGAAAATTTTACGGAAAAAGGGCAATAACTCTTAGACGAGTTGTCAGATTTTCTTCAAAATATCAGCATGGGTAGATCTTCTCATGCTGATCATTTTTACTCCATATCAGATTTTTGATATCTGTAACGGTTTTTGAGTTATTTGCCAAAAACTGTAATTTACCCCTATGTTCTATTTTTAGTAACGGCAGCAATGTTGTTTGACCTAAGACATACAAAATAACAAATTTGAAACTAGATACCCTAGTGATGATTCAGTTAAAGTTTGGTTCCATTTGACCCAGTGGTTTCAGAGGAGAAGATTTTTGAAAGTGAGCTAACGACGGACGGANGACGGACGCCAAGTGATGGCAAAAGCTCACCCTGGCATAGCCAGGTGAGCTAAAAACTTCACACAATCATTCATGCATGACTGAGGGGACAGAGCCACCATCTAGATGTGGAATCAGTATGAACTCTGATTATTCAAATTATGTGAATGCAGAGGCATAGACATTAAGCAGTCCTGAAACTGATCTGTACTGATGGTAATGCATACACGATATCAATGGGAATAAAATTTTGCATGAGAAAGTGAAAGAAAGCAGGCAATGAATTTATAGAAAAATGGTATGAGCAGATACATAATGGTAAATCTGCATGCTTTACATCAATAATAATGTAATTGTGATTGTACTGCACACAAGGACTTGTCAAACATGTCAAATGTAAGATTTTCTGGGTGAATTATTCTGTCTTTTTAATGTATGGACAAATGTAAACACTTAAGATATGCAAAATATATGGGTACAGAAATACCCATTCACTTCCACCAAGCACTAGTAAGATTGTTCCGTCAAAATAACATTCGAAATGTTTCAATTTTTTTGGGGACTATTACCATTATATAATGTAATTTTACCAGCTGTCGAGTACAGATGTACTCCATTATGTACATTGTATTATATGACTAAATATCACCAATATGTGACATATGGTCTTTTATTAATAATAGATAAGCTGTTTTCATGTGTAGGAAAAATAAGTTTTTGAATATTATCAACACTATTTTTCTGGTATTAAAAAGGCTAGTTCTTCTTTTACTTTCATAAATCTGGAACTCCAATAGATAATGCACTATAAATAAACAGCTGCACCAAGTCGCATGATACGCACGTCATCATCCCTCCATAACTCTTGCAAGAAAAATCGAAATTTCAAGAAAAAGTATACAGATCATGAGGCCATTATACTCAATACCTCCACAAAGTTTGAACTTAATTGGCCACAGGGTTGTCGAGTTAGAGCACGACATGTAAAAAATTGCCTTAAAATTGACAAATAAAGTCCCATAACTCCAGCAAGAAAAATCAAATATTTGCAAAAAAGTATACAGATCCTGAGCTCATCATATCCAATAACTCTACAAAGTTTGAAGTTAATTGGTCAAAAGCTTGTCGAGTTAGAGTGCGACATGTAAAAAATTGCCTTAAAATTGACAAATAAAGTCCCATAACTTCTGCAAGAAAAATCGCATATTCACGAAAAAGTATACAGATTGTGAGACTATCATACCCAATACCTTTGCAAAGTTTAAAGTGAATTGGTCAAAGGTTGTCAAGTTAGAGCATGACATATGAAACAGACAGACAGACAAACGGACAATCGGACATTGGTATACCATAATACGTTCGTCATTAGACGGGCATATAAAAACTCCATCTGATTTTAGGGAAAATTATGGCAATACCTTCTGGGACAAATTTCATGTTACTACGAAAAAATGTTAATTGTTGAATTTCGGTCCCCCTTAATATTATAAAGTGAATTCTTGGAAAATAAAATGTTTTGGTTCAGTTAAGCTGTGAACTAAAAATCAATTGATTTCTTATTGTACCAAATATGCAAAAGGTCCCTGGTTACAACTTTTCTCATCCATTTACAGAGGTTAAATGACAAGACTAATAGAGCATATTGAGAGTGTTTTTTTGTATAATTTACACTTCCTCCATATTTCTCTTTCAATACATATAGAAAATAATACTGCTAAAATAACTATACTCATTTACAGCATATTTTATATGCTATATAGAATTTGACTTTGCTGCCAAATGTAACTGTGAACAGTTGTCTACATATTATTGTTATATATTGCATTTATAGAGAAGATGATCTAAGTTAGTTTAAATATCTATTTTGCTGTTTGTTATTGAGCAAATAAAATAAGTTTAAAGTAAGTAACTGTCAACAGTCAAATAAAAAATAAACCCAAATTGTTTCAATTTTTCAAGAGAATATTTGCAAACTTACAATGATTTAGAAAATACAGTGCAACTTCGTTGTATCGCCACCTTTGGGACTAGGGGAAATTTTGGTTATAAGTAAGGGTGGCGATATATCTAGGGAATAAAGCATATAGTATCTTGCAACTTTTAGAGAAATTGACCATGAAAATGGGTGGTCATAAATGAGGAACTGCAATAGATCATATCGGAGTTCTGGTATTCAGATTCACCAGTTGTTTGTCCGCCCTACGTATGTATACGTCACAAACATGTCTGCCCCATGTGACCAAATTTATGACGTAACATTTTCTTTACTGTGACGTATTGAAAAGTAGTCTGATAAATCCCGATACCATAGGTCGGATATGGTCTACTAAAGACGGGCAGTATAACAAGGGAGCACTGTAATTACCTTCACATATGAAATAACCATCTCCATGGTAACCTTGTTGACAAATACATCTTCCATTGTAACAGTAAGCATGACTCACACATCTTTTTCCTCCACATAATGCTAAAAGGGGAAAATAATTCTACAAAAACTTTAATTTCACATACCTCATATGGATATTGATAAAGATTGTAATATTGCATGCTCTTGAAATTTGATTCATCCTACTTTACAGTTTGTACTTATTATTTCAGAGTTACAGTATCATCATGTTATATAATTTCAAATATAGAGGGTTCTCTTTAACATTATAAGGGGTTCAATTCATTGTAACAAGTTCCCAAAATGGACAAATGGGTGATTTGCTATTTTATGCCGACTTAAATGTTTCAACTAAATGATGTTGAGAGCATGTTAGATGTGCAAATAATGATATGAATACTGCATAGTATTTTAGACCAACCTGTGAAGCTCAATTCTTACAGTGCTTTAACACAAAATTGCAGTCTGCATAAAGATATGTAACTGAACTAGGTTATATCATTCTGATTTTCAGCAATCTTACTCTTTAATAATGGGTGCTTAGTGATGAACCAGCATGTGTATTCATTTTTCTATTCTGTGCAAGGCTCATACATTGTATATGTCTTGGTCTTTCAGATGTTGCCATTGTCCTTGGATTATTCGTTTTTTTGACTGACTGTTAGGTTCTCACATGATAGTATTTGTATGGCTTGACTTAGTATCTAATGTGGCCCTTGGAAAAATTACAGATCTCAATATTTTTTTTGTTCAACTGATCTGATTGGTGCAAACTACTGTTATAATTTTGAAATCAGTAAAAAAAAATTCTTGTTCTAAATATTTACGATTCCTTATGAAACTGCAAATTTACAATAACTTTGACCAACCTATACACTTGGTAATCCCACTGCCGTAATATCCAGCCTTACACATACACTGATTGTTGATACAGTAGGCATTTTTAGCACAGGGATTTCCTCCACATGTTACCTGTCCTAAATATAATCAAAATATCAGACACAAATATTACTTCATTCAAAATATCAGGCACAAATATTACTTCATACCATAATTCTCGCAAAAAATGCAGAAAGGTTTTATTTGTATTATACTATAGGGGAACGGGCTAGAGAAAGGGGAGGTTCAGGTACCCATATACCAGTTGAACGCTACCACTAGCTATTGCTAGTGCCAGTACCAAATCTTGCTATCCAGAGTTCCTAACTTTGTCTCTGTTTGTCTTTTGTCATATTATTGTTTTTTTGTTTTTTTTGTGCAGTTCCCTGGTAGATTGTGGCCTGTGATTATAATTTTTAACCATTGTAAGTGTTTGAATAAATGAATGTCTTTATTTCTCATAAACTGTATACAAAGTTACAGTTATCTTTTCTGCATTAATTTCACCTAATGTGATGATATGTTTTGTATATTAGTCTGCAGTCATGACATTGTAACATGATAAACAAAGAATTAATTTTTCTATAAAAATTGCAACATTTTAACTTTTTCAAATTGAGGTCTCCAATTTTTCGTTTCAAGGGTTTTACATACCATAAAAAGCTATGTATTATCTGCATTTGTGTATAATCCAGAGGGTCTTTTTGACCTTAAAATCCAGGGAAAAAACATTTTGTATGTTTAATACGCTGGGACCTTAACAAACAAAGTCTATGACTATGTGGAGATCGGTATGATCGTAGTTATTTTGTACCTGTAAATCGGTATTTTCATAGTTTATCAACTGCACAAGTCTTTATTTACTATATCTGAAGCCTTTTCTGAAAGTATTTAATGGTAAAAAGGCTCAAACACGATGAAAATTGAAGAAAAAATAACATCATTTCATCAATTAGGTAGTTCAATTTTGATGGAAAAATCAGAACGGGTTCGGTGCGGACTGTCATATCCGTGTTTATTTTACATTTAATTTGATGTTTCTAAGTCTTCCATTCCCTATAAATTGTTGTGGAATGAAATAATAAGCCACTTAATCCTATATTTTTGCATCTTTGGCACGTTAAATATTGTCAGGGGCATTATAATATAAATAGCACATTGTCACCAAAATCAACCATTGGGCCAAACCTCGGCTGATCCCAGTAAGGAGGTACGGAAATTGGCCAATTAAGACGAGTACAAAATCAACACTTTACTGATCATGTTGTTTGTTGATAGTAATGGGGGTTAATAAAAATATTTCTATTTCTGACATCAAAATAGCATTTTTTGGAGGAAAGACCTATTCTTTTTATAACTGTAAGGCACTTTGCAATCCAAACAAACATATTTAAATAGATCCATAATGTTAAGAACAGTCTATTTGGTTGGAACAGGGACTAACAATCCATCTTCAGGGAACTTTTTTAGCAGCTAAGTCATCAAGTCGTATAGAATTGTATAATCCGCACCTCAAACCCCTAAATCCTTTCTAGGGTAAAAATGTGCAGATAATATATGCCTTTTTACGGTATAAGTAAATCTCTACAAAGAAAAACACTCATTGTATAAGGTTGCAATTGAAAATACCTGTGTATCTTCACTATCAATATGGTGAAATCACATGATTGCTGAAGTTTACATGTTGAAAATCTAAGTTAATAGACTCCATTTGTGTGATGTTGTGAATAAAACCGTGTTATGCACCCTTAGAATTTGGGACTTACTTTCACAGTGTGTGTACCCATCACCATGGAAACCTTTGTGACATCTACAATGTTTTCTGCCATCACAATAAGCATGAGCTACACACTGATGTCCACCACAAAGTCCTGAAATTGTGTGTACAGAGGATGACAAATCAGTACTCCACTAAAAAGTGAATAATATTTTTGTAACTTTCATTACGAAAAGTGCAACAAATTATCCAACTTGTGAAATTAATATTCTAAAGTGTGATTTAAACCATTTACATACATATATGACAATTAAAGTAGTAATGCAGTACTTGATTTTCAGTATGGCATCAAATTTACAGTGAAACTAGAGTTACTGTAGCCTATTGGGCCACGGATACATCCCCCTATGACCTTTGATACAGGAAATCTGGGCATATGTATTTCATAATCATAAAGTATTCATATGTATATCAAATGCCAATGGAATGTAATTTTACACATAGAAATAAAAATTTCCTATCATCTACAATATTATATACAATTCCTTTTCATATGCTTTTTCATTATCTTAACAATTGAGTTGTGATTCAGGGCTGTGAAAAAAACATGTCATTGAACTGAATGAAGGAAATGAAAATTTCTTAAAGATTTATAGTAGTTTGTCCATTTTTGAAAGGTACTTCATAAGAATACGGAGAAAGATTCAACCTGAAATAGTCTTTAACAATAAAGCTAATGTTATTACAGCAACAACATGTATGCCACCTAAACGGTTCCTGATTCAATATTTTTCCTGTTTCTGCAGTTTTGCTTCAGAATTCTTTTTTCAAATATTTTCCAAAATAAATAATATCAATGTACACAGTAACCTCAAACCATAAAGGTATTTAAATGTTTTCAGTCTGGTGTACAGATTACATTAAATGAACCATCTTTATTCAAGGTCAATTCAGTTACTAACTGCCATGAAATTAAAAGCATTAGTTTGTGACATATGGGAATTAAATAAACTAAACATAATAATTCATAAAAAATACATGCTAATACAAGCTAGTCATTATTAAAAGTGTGAGTCTACCATCCTCACTTCTAACAATAGGAGGGCAAAATACATGTATCTTATAAATTTTGAAAACAGTGATTTTTAATTTTGTGTATGATATGAAAGTAGCACAACTAGATAATTTTCATACTAGACATTTTAATGCTTAGCGTCACATTTTATCATAATAACAACAAATAAACTTATATTAATATTTGTGTGTTGTTAAAAGAGCATTCAAGATCCAAACAGAAAAATGATGTAGCATTATTGAGAGTTTAGCAATGAACTTGTGTTAAAACAATTTTCAGGTCCTACTTTAACTATTACTATGAATTATAATTTATTACTCATTGTTGAAAACTTAAAGTAAGTTTTTGTCTCTCCCCTATGGTTGAATCCCTAGAAAGATTTAAAAATAAGTAATATGCTCTCAATATCTTATCCCTGTGGACATTTTTCATTTTAATACATTGATACTCTAATTTCTGTCATTTTGGCCACCTTAATTTCTGTAACCTACTTATAGCTCACTCACATCTTTTGATTTTACTTCGTCAGCATTCAATCTTCAATTTACATTTTGTTTCATTTCATACATAGTTGCCAACCTCTGACAAAGAAAAATCCTGACATGACATGATATAACAAAAAGCATTTAGAAACGTGTGACATACTTTCCGATGAGTGTACAAATTTACATGAAAACCAATTTACTACTATAAATTCCCATTGTATTCAACATTTGCCTGTTTTGCTAATTTTAGCACAAGTTGATTAGGTACATATTCAGAACAATTACAAGTTTGGTTGAATTTACAGGAAAGCAAGCCAAAAAGTTAGTAAAGAGTTTCTCAGCCTCGCCCTTGATGACCCAATCATTCAACGAATTCTGTAGCTGAAAATAAGGAAATGGTCTTGGGCCCATTTTGCCAGATTTAGAGTTTCAAATGAGCCCAAGCTTTTGTATATCTGACTAGATCCCTTTCTGGTAATGTAGTAAATGTGTAAACTGCAAAGGCCCCCTACCTTACGATCACTTTCTTTTACTTTAAATCATCAAACCCGACTCCCAAAATTTTGTTTTGGTATCACGAATCCAGTACAAAAATATCGTTTTCTCTTTGCACACGTGTGTTTCATCGACGTAACCAACAGAGAAATTGAAACGATTCAAAATCAGTTGTTTCCCCTAAATCAAAGTTTGACAATTTACCTTACTCTCATGAAAATCCAGAGAATCACAGGAATCAATAGCCCTAATAACCAAAATCATTAACATCTAGTGTGGAGAAGTCCAGAGAATCACGAAAAACCGTGATATCGCTAATAACCAAAAACATAAACAACTAAAAGCGTGTAATGGCGTGTGAAGCTCGGAAAGCATGTACACGCCGTGTGACAAAATCTACACCTGTGAACCGTTGAAAAAGCATGTGGTACACGCGAATATCATGTGAGTTGGCAACTATGATTTCATAGGAGATCAAAATTTTCTCCCATAAGAGAGAATGAGTGATTTTGTGATTGCATAGGCTGTTTAAAA
Source organism: Modiolus philippinarum (assembly GCA_002080025.1). Classification (NCBI taxonomy): domain Eukaryota; kingdom Metazoa; phylum Mollusca; class Bivalvia; order Mytilida; family Modiolidae; genus Modiolus; species Modiolus philippinarum. The sequence goes on along the minus strand of MJUU01026867.1, from coordinate 71,923 downwards.
GGTCAACAGCTTGTTTAATATACCTTAAATGAATATATTTTGAATTTAAATCAATAAATTAAGGTATTTACCAAAGACATACATGTATGTAGTTTATCTATCTTAAATTCCCCTTGAATGCTTGGTTTTTGTGGATTTCCATGTTAATGTTGATTTCATTTCTGTTGCTCCACAGTGTTTCTGAGAACAGAATAAGAAAAATAGAATCTATCATTTACCAGTCGTTGGTTCATAGTTCTACAGTCTTAAAGGTTTAACATAAAAGTTCTCGCCAAAGCTCGAGCTTTTCAATTATTTAACCCTTTCAACAGTACAACTTTGATGACCAACGACTTGAAAATAGAGATATTATTTTCTATTTGAATTGCTGCGTCTTTTCACCGTAAAATAAAACACTCACTCTTACAGGAATGATATCCATCTCCAATGTAACCAGTTTTACATACACAGTTATAATTGACACATACAGCATGACGATTACATTTCTTCCCATCACAGATACCTTGTGCTAAAAAATATAATAACAAATCTTTAAATTATTTCTAAAATGAAGTGTTAATTCTGGTCATAATTCAGAACATTACAAAATAATTCATAAGTCCTATTCTAAATACAAAAATAATGTTGCTAACCATTAATTGCTTTTCATTTCAAACAGGATCATTGAAACTTCCATGCCACAAATTTTAAACATGATGTCATAATTCAGACATACATTGTTCAAAAACATCAAAAGGAAATTTTGAGACAAATTCCCCAGTGTAAATTCATGCATTATGTTTAATTTTATTCCCTTCATGGTGCATTTCAATTTTTTTTGCACAAACCATTATTGACTTATAACACTGTAGCCTCTTTATTTGAAACAGTAAACTGCACTTACCATACAAACATACATGTAAGAGATATACAGCCTAGCTTGTCTTTTATGTTTAAGATACATGTATGTTTTGTAGAAATGCAAAGTCAATTAACTATAACTGTCTATAATATAGTGTATGCATTTTATGTCTATTCCCTGCAGTCATGCTCCATTGACTTTAAAATTTTGCACTGTTTGTCAAATGTTTAAGTTTTTTTCTTGTGCATGTTTAACATCAACCACTCATAGTAGCCCATGGATATTTGGCATGCAGTTGCATTTATAGCATCAGCACAGATTAGTCTCAAAAGTGTTTCATGCTTGTGCCAAGAGCAGTCAGGCTCCACTGATTTTGAAATTTTGAACTGTTTGTTAAAAGTGTAAGTTTTTTTCTTGTGTCTGTTTATCATCAACTACTCATGGTAGCCCATTGAAATTTGGTATGCAAATGCTTAATAATCAGTAGGGATCAGTTTCAAGAGCATTTTATGCATATGCAAAAGCAGTCATACTATGAAATTTTGAACTGTTTGTCAATTTTCTTCTTGCATCTGTTTAACATAAGCCATACATGGTAGCCAATTGATATTTGGAATGCAGTTGTATAAGAATCAGTTCAGATCAGTTTCATGAAGGTTTTATGTCTTTTCATGAGATATGAAAACCTTTTTTTCTACTTTTGTTCATGTTGGCTTTGGATTAAATAAAACATAATATCTCTTGTTATTTTTTTATCTTCAAATCTATGCTAAATAAGACTTTCCAATCAACCAATCATTTAATCATCAAAGTTGAAATTTCAAGAACAAAATTTGATATTTTATTATAACAAATATAAATATACATGTATGTATTTTTTTTGACTTGTAAACTTTTAACTCACAGTTTTTTAAAACTTACGTTCACATTCTAAGTAAGGGTTTCCATGGTAATCTTTATCACATACACAATGGCCTTTTTCACAATGTGCATAATCACAGCATTTTTTCCCATTACACAAAGCTAGAAAATATATAATACCTTCCAACTTACAAACCAAATCGTAAGTGTAACACATAAAGCAGTACAAAAAAATGTGTTTCATGAATGAATATTTCCCTTTGAAAAAAACATTGTGCACATATCATGCCTAAAATGTATGTCAGAGACAGCAATATGAGCATGCATTCCAGCACTTATCCCATAATGCATCATGCATACCAATATTGTTTATGTGGGACATGTCAGAAAGTGGGAATGGACTTTAACCATTCTACCTAACTGAGTCACTCATGTATAAAATGCCGCCGTGCGCGGTCCAGGCTGAAGAATAGGCCCGCAGCATCCTCTGAGTTTGGAGTATGAGCCATCCTAACAGAGGACCCCGAGGGAACCCCGGGATATAGAAATAGGACCCAGTATCTCCGGCTTGCGGGGTGTGACCCCTCCTAAACGGAGACTGACCCCGAGGGTCCCGGGATATAGAAATTGGACCCATTCCGTGGTTGTGCGGGATTAATAAATACACAACCCATCTTTCGGATGGGATGTAAACTCAGGTCCACGTGTTGGAAGAAATGCCACGCTTCCTGCACGTTAAAGAACCCCTGTAGTAAGCTCTTTTTGGGGTGGTCCGTAGGTGATCGGCTACAAGGCTAAATTCCCCGCCCTTGACGATTTCACCCTACTTTTCCAGTGGCAGTCAGAATTTCCCGTCCCATGGCCATTTCCATACCCCAAAGTGATTATTTATCAACAAACTTGTTCTCGTCTTGATATAGCTGAAATATTGCTGAGTAGACGTTAAACAATATTCAATCAATCAATCAATCATGTATAAAATGTAGGACAGCAACAGCACACAAAGCATGCAGTCCATCAAACATGCCAATATGGTTTATGAGGGATATGTCAGTAAGCAGGAATAGACTTTAACCAGTCTACCTAACACAATCATGCAAAAAATGCAGGTCAGAGACAGCATCTCAATCGTGCATTCCAGCTGTAATTCCAAAATGCATCATGCATACCAATATGGTTTATGTGGGACATATTAGGAAGTGGGAATGGACTTAACCATTCAACTGAAAAAGTCATTCATGTGTAAACTGTAGGTCAGAGACAGAATCAGAAGCATGCATTCCACCTGTCATCCAAAAATGCATCATGCATATATGGTTGATGTGGGACATATCAGTAAGTGGGAATGGACTCAACCCTTCAACTTAAAAAAATCACTCATGTGTAAACTGTAGGTCAGAGACAGAATCAGAAGAATGCATTCTTAGCTGTCATCCCAAAAATGCATCAAGCATGCCAATATGGTTGATGTGGGTCATGTCAGTAATCAGGAATAGACTTTAACCCTTCTACCTAACTGATACACTTATGCCCAAAATTGTGGGTCAGACACAGAATCAGAAGTATGCATTCGACTTATCATCCCAAAATACATCATTCACACCATTATGGTAGATGTGGGACATGTAAGTAAGCGTAAATGGACTTTATCCATTCTTAATGGAGGCCTACGTCTACACAGACGCTAGGGGTATCAAATAAGCCCATATGACTTTGTGACGTAAGTTAAAAAAGTAATTCAAGTCAAAACATTAAGAAAATCTATTTCCAATTGTTTCTTATCCTGGACTGCTACCGTATATACTCGATTATAAGTCGGAAATTTGGGAGCTAAAATTCATTTCCAGAGAAGGTATCCGACTTATACAAGTAACTGAGAACCAAGGTGGATAGTCGATAACGTAAAATGTCCGGTAGACACTTTCAATGATGACCAAATACAGTTTGCTGGTATTCAACAATCATCTGGGTGTATTGAGACACTATTTGTTACTTTTAATAAAAGAATTAAGCATTTTTTTAGTTGTTTTCTTACTAAATTCACGATGTTTTCATTTCAGCATAATGGAGGTACTTTATGTGTATTTACGTTTCACTATTTGTGTACTATGTTGATTTCACTAATTACCGAAAACCGACAATAACTAACACCTTTCTCCTAGGAGTGTCATATCGTATCTTACATGACATTTCTAATACTTTTTATTCTTTTTTAACATTAAGTCAATATAATAGACATAATTTGTATTTTAATTCTAATTTAAGACCGGCTATAAAAAATTTTATTATTGGAAACAAGTACTTTTGATCTCATTTCGTTTATCATATTTTTGGTTTTTTGACGTACCATATAAGTAAACAAACTTCAGTTATTCCCCCTTAATACGATGTCTTGGCCATGAAAAATGAAGAAAGCTGCATTTAGCACATATAAAATGCTTCACACGCAGCAGTTATCTCATGTAGAAGATATTCTTTTATTCCAATGTACGCAATTTAATAAATTCTAGCGATTTCATGTTGAAGTTTTGGTACACAGCTTGATAACGATCTCTGACCAACTTATAAATGTGATCAATGCTAAAGACGAAGTTTTTCTTCACCGAAAGACCTTCTGACTTATAATCGAACCGACTTATAATTGAAAATGTACAGTATTTTTTTACTTACAATAGCAATTTTTCACACCATCTCCAAAGTAGTCTTTTTTACAGGCACAGCTTGGGTATCCATTCTTCAGTCCACAGGATGCATATTTATGACAATTTAAGTGAACTGGTGATTTGGACAAATATCCTTTTTCATTTTTGTATTCACATTTCAACAGATAGGAACAGTTCAATGTCATCATAGATTTTCCTATCTGAAATATAAAGGTTTTTATTAAATCGAATTTCCAATTTTTACAAACAATATTAGTTGTAATGAAAAGTATATGAAATGTAGAATGGTTTTGATCCAATAAAGGAAGCTCAAACAACATTTCATAATACAGTTGAACCTGTCTTAGCGACCACATCTATTAAGCAAAAACTTGTCTTATATGACCCTCATTTTAATGTCCCTTTATAGTGCTTTGTTTGTAAATTGAACCTGTATTAAAAGGCCTTCTGTCTTATGTGACCCTATTTTGAGGTTCCCTTGGAAGGTCATGCACATAAGACAGGTCTGACTATTTGTAAAATTTTACTAATATTTTTAGCTATTTTGACCTTGCCCTTGTGGCATACAACCCAAAATCAAAAGTGTACTATCCAGTGCAATAAGTAGACATATTACTGAGATGAGGCTTTATCTTTGTACAGAATGCTCAAGTCAAGTTTTAATGGAAATTTTCATCTTTTTTTTAACTAGTGTGGCCTGGATCTTTTTCAAAGAGAACTTCAGCAATCCTCAGATACAATGCAGTATTGCATTTTCAGTTTTCATTTTTATCATATCATCTTTCTAGCTTTTTTTCACAAGATGTTATGCCTTTCCTGTCTGTTCATGCTGTAATCTTTGAAATTACTTTCAAAATATTCTAATACAATGTAGATGGTGTCATTCAAGAAGCTTTAATAGTGCCATGAACTGACAGCTCATTATCAAGTTTATGTAAAATTAATTATTGACACTTGCAAAATTTGATTCAATTCTAAATTATGTGCTTGTTTATTTAGGGACTAAGAACTGATGGCGGAGATACCTCTTGTAAAACATTTGTATTTTCTTTGATTTAAACGTATCTATTTATCCTTGTTTGGAAAAAAAGTTATTACAACTTATTAAATCCCTCTCCAGCTTGCCGATGTGGGAAGAACATTCATTTTATCGGGAATTATGTATTAGACATTTTTCATTTACCAGGCATTTCATATTCAAGTTCAGAATTTTTTACTTTTAAAAACACAAATTATTATCGTGGACAAATATCCACTGCAAAAATTATGTTGGTCACAATCATTCATCTTAGATAGAGAACTTTTCATTTAATTTTAGCTAAAGGACTTCCATCAGATATGCATCTCTTTTCCAAGTTTAGTTGAACTAGAGCTGTTGCTGAATGACAACCTGTTATTTCTATTTAATCCTTTCACCGACAGTTCCCGATCTACCGGGATAACGTAAAGTTACTTCTGGACGACAGTTCCCGGTTTACCGGGATCGACCTCTAGGTTTTATATTCTCCCGCCAAAACAAGAGATATTGTTCTTTGTATGATTTCCGGTTGAAAGGAGAAAAGATGGTGGTTCAAATGTTGAAAACACAGTGGAAATTGGTCAAATTTTGAGTACTTTACTGAAATTTGAAGTTCGAGAACAAATTTTTCTGAACAATTATGGATTACTGAAACTGTAATCATTGACGAATTTGGGCATAAATATTTGTTTATTGGTGAAAGAACTTCATAAATGGTGATCGTTTTGTGTCAGCTTCAATGAATTTTTATCTTTTTGGGTAAAACTTCGAAGATTTTTGGGTCAGTTACATGAGTTTGTTAGAATTTTACGTGAAAATTTGTGAAACTTTTCTAATTTACACGATATAGAGGTAAAATGACTTTAAAAAATCGCAAACAGTTGTTAATCATATCAAAGAAGTAAAAATGACGGAAACGTTAGTTGTTGTTACAAAATAATAGTTATTAATGGTCTTTATTACGAGTAATTCTTTGTACAATACAATTAGCCGCCATTGCCAGGAAATTCATCGTTTGGGTGACACTTCCAGTCTAGAAATTCATCGGTGAAAGGGTTAAGGTAGGCAACCTTTCTGTAGTTTCATCCAAGTTTAAAGGCAGTTTTAATTTTCCCCCTTTTTTACAGTTTCCATGGCAATGGCAGCCATTTTGAAAATTCTGAGCCCCAAATCAATTTCTATTAGTCAAAGGCAACCTTGCTAAGTGTCATCCGATTTGAAGTACATTTAATTTTCCAGCATTTTCCAGTTTCCATGGCAATGACTGCCATTATGAAAATTCTGAGCCCAAAAATCATTTCTATTGGTGCTAGGCAACCTACCTGTAAAGTTTCATCCAATTTGAGGAATTTTGAATTTTCCCCTCTCTTTCCAATTTCCATGGCAACGGTGGCCATTTTGAAAATTGTGTGTGTAAATCTACTCATTGGAAGTTAAATTCCTTCAGAGTTGTTGAAATTTGCTTGCAAAGTTTCTGAAAAACATCAACAGTTGTGTATTTTTTTCGTACGGACGGGTGAACTAACGGACGAACGGACAAACAAACAAGGCTATAACAATATGCCCCCACTTTTGTCGTGGGGGCATAAAAAGTTATATTTTTCAGCTAAGCTCTTGTGAAAAAGCTGTTACTTTGGGGTTATTTTGATATAAATTTTATAGCGTTTTATGCTAAATTCTGTGGAAATTACTTATGATATTCAATACAAGACTACTTACAGGAATGTACCCAATTTCAGTTTTACATCCACACTCTGACAGAGGTACACAACTTTTCCCACTGTGTACATAACCAGGAACACATTCACAACCCTCTGTAGGTGGAAATGTACATGTAGCTGGGTTAGGGTGTAGGTCTATACATGTAGGAGGACATCCACTTACTCTGGAACTGTACCTCATGTGTTTTGGACAAGACATTGCTGTAGGGAAGAAATATTTGGTATAACAGATAAATATTTCTTTCTGAGGATACACAAAATACCACAAATTTTAAACAATATTTGTAATTTTTAAGATAGCAGTGAAAGATTCTCGCAATAGCTGAAATGTTTTGATTTGGTGAAGCAATGTGTTTTTTTTTCCCATATATTTACTGTGACTTATCACAATCTAGTTTACTACATGTAACATCAAGTTGTTAGGCATACCTAGCACCAAGTTGTTGATCAAATGAATAAAGCATTCATTTTCTTTAGAGTTGTTTAAAATAATTACATGCTATGTTGTCAAAGAGCTCTTGTCCATCCCTCTGTCTTTCCATCCGTCCGTCTGTCCGTCACACTTTGTTTTCTGGATGATAACTTGAGTTTCCTTTGATGGAATGTTTTAATAATTTGGGACAATGCCTCTATTCATAAAATACAGGTCAGCTTTCATTTTGACTGTGATCAGATTTTTGGTTCCAAAGTTATTGCCCTGGAATTAGGCAAAATCTGTAAATTTTGTGGTTTCCGGATAATAACTTCAGTTTACATTGATTGAATGTTTTAATATTTTGGGACAATGTTTCTATTCGCAAAATACAGGTCAAGTTCAATTCTGACCATGATAGAATTTTTCGCTCCAGAGTTATTGCCCTTGATTCAGGCAAAATCTGTAAATTTTGCAGTTTCTGGATGATGACTTCAGTGTGATTCAAGGGAAAGTTTTAATTTTCTATTCATAAAATACAGGTCAAGTTCGATTTTAACCATGATTGGATTTTGGGTTCCATAGTAATTGCCCTTGATTTAGACAAAATTTGTAAATTTTATGGTTTCCATATGATAACATCAGGTTGCTTTGAGGGAAAGTTAATATTTTGGGACAAGATTACTAATTATAAAATACAGGTCAAGTTTCATTTTAACAGTGATCAGATTTTGCGCTCCAGAGTAATTGCCTTTGATAAGGGCAAAATCTGTAAATTTTATGGGTTCCTGGATGATGACAGGTTACCTAATCAGTTACTAGAATTGCTTGTGGGCGGGGGTATCTTTTGTGATCAGCAGATCACCTTTTTCTACTTTATCAATGGTTTCTGAATTATGCTTCTGTATGATAGTACTGAAATTCTGAGATAGCTTTTATTATGTTTATGCATGCATGATATTGCTGGTGTCTGAATTAGTTTTCACACACATTGTACACATGTAGCTGGTTTAGAGTTGGCTTCAGACTGTGTATTTTTAAGTTGGTGTAAAAGTAAGCTTCTATATTTTACTAAAGGATATGGAGTAAATGAACATAAGACCATAACACATATGTTAACTCCAACTGCAATAAATTTAATGAGCTGTATGGCCATTTAGGAAATTAATTCCTCATCAGCAACACTAGAACTATGTATGCAGTTTTCACTGGTTTCAAAATTGGCTGCTAATATTACTGCTTTATGAGATATAAATGTCTTATCTCTGGTTTCCAAGTTCCCTCCAGCATGTTTGTGATATTTAAAGTGTTCCCTATTAATCCTTAACAAAAAGTGATTTTATGTAAAATGGATATCAAAGTTGCCATTTGAGATTTTTTTTGTAAATCTTGCATGTTTAATGTTAGTCCATATTATGTAAAACTTATTTCATTAACGTTAATACACAAGTTTCTTGTAAGTGTTAGAGTGACTGCTACATAAACTGACAATGAATGTCTTTTGAGCATGTAAATTTATAATACCTACGACAGAAATTTTCTTTCCTCCATCTGACAACTACACCTCTGGATTCACATTCTGCTGCCAAACTATTTAAAGATTCACATACGATTTCTTTCCTTCGATGAATGTCATGGAAATATGCACACACGTCATATCTACATGAAGTATACAAAGTTTCTGCTAGGTCTTCATGGTCTTCAATACATTCCCTGAATGGACTACGAGCTTGATTATCTAGTTTTAACATTCCACAATAGTCCATTTTTTGTACATACTGGTCCATTATACCTGTACATGGGTCATCAATGGCTGTAGTCTCGCATCTGTCATAAAAAAATTGAAATTGTCTTCAGTAAAAAGGTTTGACCGCTCAATTATAGTGTGAAATGACTGCATCATGGTACATTACGCATAATATCATAAATTTAACATATTTTTTCTTGGAAAATGTACGTTTCAACTTCAAAATTAGAGGGCATGATGAAGATAAGAATTACAAAATATGTTGCAACTCATCAAGAGTATGTGATATGTATTAACAGAAATTAATTTGAAATGTAAAAACAAGGAGTAGACAGACAGAAGACTCAAAACTGCCTTCCATTGTAGTTCTTTATCTAGAGACCAAATATCTAGTTGATGGCATGTAAGAACCATGAAAACAGCAGGCAACACAATGATTCAATGATGACAATTGTATTCAGGACAAAGAAACAGCACTTTTATCTTCATCTTTTGAATGCATTTTAAGGATGGTCACTTCTTATGTTTATAATGAATAATGTTTTATTTATTAGAACAGCAATCATATATCATTTTAAGTAAAAAATACTAATAGGTCAGATTGCCCATTTTTGAGGTAAAAGGGCCTGAAATTCTGGTGCGAAACCTAAGTTCTCTGACATTTTCATTCATTTTGCATTATTAAAAGCAATCAACCTTTCAAATGCATCAAAGGAGGTATCAAGGATTTCATCAAATTTTGTGAAAAGTCTATTAAAGATGTCTGCAATCAAATTTTGAAAAGAAAAGTGTGTAAAATTTTCTTATGTAACATAGATAACATGAAAAAGTTCTAAAGTCAGAGACAATTTCAAAAACATTAGGAGTGACCATCCTCAAGTTAATAAGCATAATTTATTCATAAAATATAGCAAGTTGATTTTCTAGCATCTATTTTATTTCTGTGACAAGGTTATTGCTTTTCATTCACTTGATAAGATTTTCCTATTACTTTAGAAAGAAAGAACACTAATCAATTCTGAAACTTACTGTGTTCTATGCTGTGAATATAAAACTGGTCAATTAAATGTTTGATGGTTTGGCTATAGTAAAAACCCTTGTAGAACAGAAATATATTGTATAAGGAGCTTGGTTGGGAAACTCTTAGTAACAGAAGAAGGAATCACAAACTTATCTTATTTTTCAAGATATTAAATGGCTTATCTCCTTCCTACTTATTTGATATTGTTCAACCCTATTTACCAAGAGAAACAACATATAACCTTAGAAATGAAGACACAACTTTTCGTCCTCCTTTTTCTAGAACTACATCTTTTTATAAGTTTTTTCCCATCTACTGTGAGACTGTGGAATACCTTGCCTTTGAATATTAGAGAGTCCCCGAACTTAAGTATATTTAAATGTAGACTTTTTAAACATTATAATTCTTCAGTCTCTTTGAAGTATTATAACTTTAGTTGTCGGGTCGAAAATATTTTACATTGTCAACTTCGGAATGAGGCTAGTAACCTTAAAGTTCATCTACATAGTTACTTCCTCTCTGAAAATACAAATTGTCCGAATTGTAGTAATGACTATGAGGACAATTTTCACTTTTTTATGAATTGTCCAAAATTTATTGAACGTTTAAATATGTTTCACTCTATTCAGCAATTACTTAACAACGATATAGATACAGACATCACTGTGGACTTTAATACTCCTTTATGGTAACAGAACCTATTCTACTGACTTGAATATACGAATATTTGAATATGTTCAAAAATAAATGACACTCACAGATTTGCTTAAAAGTTATTTTTGCTGTGTTTGTTTATTTTGCATGATTTATTTGCTTTTTTTGTATGTATAGTTAATTCATTTAGTTCTTTATTATTATTTCTTTTTTTCATGTTAAAAAAAAACAAATAGTGATGTTCTTTAATCTTGGTGCCATTGCATGTCTTAAGGTATTTTCCTTTGATTGTGATATTATTATAATTTATGAAGCGAGTAACTTGTGATTCTATTCATGGTTTTCAAAAAAAAAACTTGATAATTGGGGTTATTTTGCTGAATATTTTATTACTAGTTTTTTTTTTTAATTGATTACTCAATTATTTAAACCCCCATTCAACTCTCGTTATTTGATTATCATATTTTGTGATAAATGTAAATTACTAAAGATTACCATTTTCAAGTAACCCTATTTTTCAAGTACTAACTTAATTTGTGATAAGTATTTGATTACCTGGTTCCTCGATACCTCCATGAGGAGCCTCACAAGTGTTCATCTTTGTAAATTTTCCTGCTTGTATTTGTGGTTTTTTTTACATCTAAATTTGTATACCTTTTGCACATGTATTATGGGAGAGGGCTTGTATAGGCTTTGCCTGTTGCCCAATCCTTTTCTTTAATGAATAAAATAAGTTTAAAATCAAATATATTGTACTACCGATCAGATTTCCTTGCATTGTCAAAACTGGTAGATTTTCCTTACCTGAATAAAACTTTGACATATATACTGGAAATTAAGAAACTCTAAAACATACATCTTAGTATACATTTCTAAGTTAAAAGACTAAATTTTGGCTTAAGAAAATTGTGTCTGAACATTCTATGGAGCAAATTTAACAGAATAGTGGCTTTGGTAGCTCTTTTGTTTTTATTTTAATGAACTGCACATACTCTTCTGTTTCAAAACCAGTATCATCTCTGACTTCAAAACTTTCACCAATAAGAACGGCATAATCTTTCTTTCCTGTTACATCTGTGCCTTGTTTGGTGACCAAATCATCATCTTTACCATTACAGTTACCACAAAGACCTGTCAGTCTCTTCCCATACTTCCTAGGTACCATGACAATAGCCTCAGATTTACCATTCCACAGTATGGATAATCCACATCCAGTCACCAGTCGGCCATATTCTCCAGTATTGTATATAGTTATATTTTTATCAGGAAGACTAACTGGCATAAAATATGCCAAACCATCAATCTAAAACAATGTATTTATTATTATTAAACAACAATTCAAATATTGTATTAACTAATTTGAAAATATAACAAAATTGAATATGTATAACATGTATTAGGTGAAATAAATGAAATCTTGAGATTTAGAATGAATGTAACTAACCTTACTGCAGAAGAAATTCAATGATAGGCTATACTAGTAATCAACTTGCTTTCCCATTCCAAATGGCACAGTAATTCAGATGAGCATATCTTTTGAATAATTTTTTAACAGAATTTAAAATATGTTCCTTGCTGCCATCCATCTCATTACATACAATTGTTGACATGATTTAAAGGACTATTTACTTTTGGCCATGTTTAGTTTGAATTTAGCACTGTTGTTTAAGGAGAAAAGATTTTTTAATGAAAAGTATACAACATTGATGTCAGGCAAGTATATAAACAAGATGTGTTTGTGAAACGCTACATATGCCCCCAGATTCCGATTTTTACCCCTTTTTGACCCCTATGACCTTGACCTTTGACCTTTGACCTAATTTTGTTTATTGCATATTTATGTTCCTCTTGACTAGACCTATACACTTGCCAAGTATCAAAAGTCTACCTTATATAGTTCAAAAGTTATAGCCAAGGTTAAAGTTTCGGACGCACAGACAAACAGACAGACAGACAGGACAAAAACAATATGCCCCCCAATCCTCGATCTGGGGGCATAAAAACAAATGTTCTTGATGTTCTTCATGTTCTTAGGAAAGATTGATTTTATCAACTGTTGTTACTATGTACGTATAAATAAAGCTTTTTCATGCTGCATGAACTTACTCAACTCTGAACCAAAAATCAAATAGACCTCAAAGAAAGTTTTTTTTGTTTTTTGCTGAAGAAATCTATGAGTTACTATTCACTTGGTACAAAATATACAAAAAAGTAGTTGTACAACATGGTGGAAATATGGAGCAAATTATGGGTATTATGTGTATCATTTGAAAAAAGTAAAGCTCTGGTCACACAAGGCCTAATGGACTAACGGTATTCATTACTTCTTATCATTAATCTTATTAGTATTTTTCACTTCATAAACAGTATTTTTGTTTTGTTTTTTTTTCAATCTATTTAAATCCATATCATACAAGTATGTCCTTATTTTACAACTTTTTTACCTCTATGACTATTTGTTTATAAACATATGTATAATTGGAAACAGATGTAGAGATTATAAAAATAATCCCCATATAAATCACTGTGAAATATGCAGTATCAAGTAAATACCTAAAATAACTCAAGATCTGGATATTATGCTTCAGTTTGGATAATACTTTTACTGTGTCATCTGGACTTAGTGAAGGATCACTGTCTGTCTGTCTGCACATCTTATAGCATCAACATTTAAGCATAATTCACTATCATTTAATGAAAGACTTTGACAATGTTTCTGATACAATTTTTATCCAACAAGGAACAGAAGCCATGTTTTTGATCCAAATAGTTTTAACAATTTTTTTACAGGAAACCCCCAAGTTTCGATTCTAATCTAAAATTGTCCCAATGATTTTAGAGTTCTTTGAAAAGAGTTTTGGACATCAAAGAAACCAAAAACATTCAAGCGATGGTAATAGCTCACATGGACATGTAAGATGAGAAAAAATTTGATTTTCTGAAAATTAAGATGTACAACTTTTATGGTTGCTGTTTGGCCAACTGGACATAAAAAATGTAATTAAAATTATGAATTGATGATGTACTTACAAATACTTTTTTATTTTTAGACAATCTGATAGTTACACCATAAATATGGACATCAATCAACCTTGTATATGATATTCTACGTCTTTTTCCTCTTCTTTCATTCTTAACTTCAACATTGAAAGAGCATTTTCCATTAGGATCAGTATATTTTGTCCATGTATATTTACAGAATCCATTAAATGTATAGTATTTTTTATCAAACTGTCTGTAATGTGGATCACCATAAGCTGAACATGTGCACAAATCTATGAAAATATATAATAATTCAGTTTTTTAATGTTGAATCAGCACATTTTGAGTGTTTATACATACAGTGCATTTTATTTTACAGAATTTGCAAGTGTTTTATGATATACATGTACAATGCCTAAAATGAAACCATGTTGACAAAAAAACCTCTCTAAACCAAACCCTTTTACAAAAGAAACATGTCTAAACCAAATCCTGCTACATAGACTAAAATGAAACATATTGTGAAGTCCCTTTGTATCACTAAGCATTTGTAAACACCTGCAAACACCAATTTAACCTTGACAAAATCTTCAGTCCAAAGTAGATTTGATTTGACAAGGATTTCACTCTTTCTGGTGTGATTTTTGTTCCTTATTGAAAGATATGCAGTGAAATCTTTTCACAATTCCTTGTTTTTACTGTATTTCCCATAATCTCAATGTATAGCAACCTGGATTGCTAAGTGTAAATGGAGTGATTTTTGCAGTGTATGAATTTTCACTGAAGACCATGAAATTGGAACCGGTATATATATCTGAGAAACAATCAGACAGTACTTATATTTTTAGTTGTTTCTAAAAACCCGAATGATACAGGCAAATGCTTCCAAGTTAAGAAACCATGACAATTAACAACTGCGAAATTAAATACTTTTACAGTAGTTGATTTACAATAGCACTATAGTCTTGCTTTTTTGCACAATGTGTTTGTGTTGTTGTTTGTGAACCATATGTTGGGGAAGTAAGTCTTACTTTCTCTACCATTAACAGTCAGGGGCATCATCAAAAACAGTTACAAATTTTATAACCTTTATTGGTTAGATTTTACCATTTTTGAACTATCTCCCTTAGCGAAAATTGCAGAAATAACTGAAATTGGTTATTTCTTCCACATCATGTCAAATTTTCAACAAGCTCTGATTCAAGAAACTTGAACAACAAAACCATATTGTTTGTGTAAATTTCAAAAGATATTGATGAAGTAAAACATCTCAATTAATAATGAACTGCTAATACTAGATAATGAACATTTAATTGGCATTTAAAGTCCCTTGGGGGCTTGACTTTGACCAACTTGCGTACCATGTTCCTGATGGTGCGTATCAGATGCTTTGGTTTCAAATTATAAAGGAAATGTTAATTTATCAAAGAAAAATACCAACACAAATGAGAAAAAATTATTATGGCTACAATCATGATTTAAAGATCAAAGGAAATTAAAAAATAACCATTTTCTATTACTTAATATTGAAAATGAAAATAACTGAAAATGGTTATAAAATTTATAACTGTTTTTGGTGATGCCCCTGACTGATTAACATTGTCATACTAAGCCTAAATACTGCTGAAGCCATTGGACATTTCATATTCTCAAGTTTGATTCTTGTTAATAACATGAAAAGTTTAACTGAAGAGCATAATTCTCTTGAAAAAATTATGAGTAAGGCCTAAAAAAAAAGTTGTGTTTCCGGTTGGCCGACCGACCCTAGTCCAGAC
>MJUU01026867.1:5177-50409 GCA_002080025.1 Modiolus philippinarum | reverse complement strand
TATGTCAATATTCTGTTTACTGTGCACACATTTGTCGTATTGTCACGGAGATCAATTTAAAGTTTTTAAACAATTATTCAACAATATTCATATAAAGTAAAGTTATTTATAATAAAAAATACATACAAAAAAAAAAATGAAATAAAATATTTGGTCAGTATATCATTTTTTCCTGTTACCTGTTTTATGAATGCTTCGAAAAAATAACAAAATTTATTTTAAATTCATACAATTATTAATAATAAAATATACATTCAAAGAAATTGAATAAATTATTTTATCAATTTATAATTTTTTATCAAACATTTTTTTGTAACCTGTTTTATTAAAACCTGAAAAAAAAACGAAATTTATTCATTCATCAGTTACGATTTATATCAAATTTAAACCAAAAATTGTTCAGTGTCTGCATAAACAACACGTTTTATTGCCGCTAAGATCGGGGTCTGTGTACTATGTTTTACTCCTACCAATACACAGGTGGAAATTATCTCCCCTGGAATACACAAACAAACGGACACGATTTGGACAACAAACAGAGATGATTAAATATTTCTTTTTAAATGACTACTAAACGAACGAATTCTCGGACCCGTCGAAGTGTGCATATTGCAAGATTTGTGACAAAAATGTGTATCTGCCGGTGACTGTCAGATTTTCCTAAAATGATCATTCACAATATACCATAATATCTGTTACACATACGTTTACACACCAGTTTATTGCCGATGTCACGATACACGTGTCTATTTACACAGCATGGTATCCAAGGAGGCGTACGATTTAAATGCCACGCGGCTAATTTTACTGACACTGTCTAATTTTATTGGTACACGGCTAATCTTGGGGCAACATGGAGAATTTTCAGGGTTCATGTCTAATTTAACAGAAACGGCAAATGTTGAAGCTGTTGGCTAATTATTAGCCAGTTTCAGTTAAATTAGCCAAAAATCGCCAAGATTAGACAAAAGGGTTTCCTAGTGTAGGTACTTGTGTGAAAAGCTGTTTAACTTATACATCCTCTTATTTTGTGCAGTGTATGCCATCACTCTTAAAAATCACTGAAAAGTTATTCTTAAGGCCAAATAAAACAAGGGCAAAACTATATGCCCCTTTCACATTCGTGGGCAGGGCATAAAAATATGTGTTTCTGGTTACCCCACCAACCGTAAATGGCTAATTTTTCCTTCCGACCCTAGCATTTTTTTCCCAAACTTCAAAATACCCCTGTGTGACTTCAATTGTTTTAGCGGTAGTCTTCTGTTTTGTGGGTAGCAACACAACTCAGATGTGTTTATTTCTTCAACCACTAGCATTATTCATCAGAAAATGCATAAAAATGGTTAATATCACAAAATTCCCGACTCCTGTTGTCAAATCTGCCATTTTTAATCATAAGATTACATCTCCAGTTTTGGCAGTATGAATAAATACCAGAAATACGGCAATAACACACATACAATGCAATGGACGAAAAATATGTAGCAAAAAAAAACTTTTTGCCAACCTACCGAACCTATTTTCAAATTCCTTGTGACCGGAAACACACATTTATTTTTTGGGCCCAAAAGCCAAACAAAAGGCATATCGTCAAACACCTATAAATTTCCAAGCTCAAAGGGGCATAACTCCTTGAACTAGAGAATGTGTTTATAAGACACGGATGCCCTGCAATAGGCATTATTAGTAGATAAATGAACTTTTGACCAATTTAACCAAACTCGCTCATGGAGTCTTATAAATGGGGAACTGTAAAGTGCTTATAAAGGGATTATAATAATGAAACATTATAAGGATATTATGCATAGTTGGTAAAACAGGATAAATGATAGTCACTGAAGCATGCAATGTAGGTCGTAAAATGAAATGTACATTGACATCTAATTGTTTAGGCTCAGGGGAATACTAATATGGGTGAACGTGAATGCTATGAGGCAATATTATTAAGATATTATGTATAATTGCCGAGCAATGGACATAAACACAAAACTTAACCCATGTCACTCAAGTGTGAAATGTAGGTCAAAGACACCTAATTGTTGGTGCTTTATGTAGTACTCATTAAGATGAATATTATAATGCCATATTGTAAAGATATCAAGTATAGTTGATGAAAAATGGATCTTAACGCAAAATTTAACCAAAGCCACTCAACCATGAAATGTAGGTCATGGACGCATCGATAATTGTTAATGCTTTGGGTAGTACTCATTAAGGTGAATGCCATAATGAAATATCATACAAATATCATGTATAGTTGTTGAGAAATGGACCTTAACGCAAAATTTAACCAAAGTAACTCAACCATGAAATGCAGGTCATGAACACGTAACTGTTGGTGCTTTAGGTAGTTCTCATAGAGGTGAATATTATGAGGCAATATATAACAAAGTTAACTTGTATAGTTGCTGAGAAATGCACCTAAATGCAAAATTTAACCAAAGTCACTCAAGAGTGAAATGTAGGTCATGGACACCTAATTGTAAGTGCTTTGAGTACTGCTCATTGAGGTCAATGTTATAACATGTATAATGCAATTTAATAATGGTATCAAGTACAGTTGATGAGAAATGGACCAAAACGCAAAATTTAACTGAAGTCACTCAACCATAAATGTAGGTCATGAACACCTAATTATTGGTGAATTGGGTAGTACACACAGAGGTGAATGTTATGATTCAATATCATAAAGATACCACTTCAGGTCACTAATCTATGGACCTAAATGCAATAAACTGTGGACACAGGATATGTCTCGCCCACCCCTTGCATCGCCTTAATTTGCACATTGATCTGCTGCGGCAGCAATAAAAATAAAATATAAATCTTTAACTGTGTTTTACAATTTCCTTGGAAAAAAATGATGTGTTTGTTCATGCATGACTAAGGGGCTAGGGCCATCATCTGGGCATTGAATCAGTATGTACTCAAAAAGACACAACTAAATGTCAAATATCAAGTGCCTAGGACTACTGGTATAGGCTGTACAAACTGCTTGCCAAAAAGATCATTCATGCTTGACTAAGGGGCCAGGGCCATAATCTTATTAGGGATTTGAGTTGTACCCATAATAATGCAACTGCACATCAAATACTATGGACCTACAAACTAACATAAGTTTGTTGATTCACAATAGTTTGCAACTGTTGACGCCACCGCCACCGGAAAAACTATGCCCAAGTCTTGCTTCTACGACCTTTTTTGTCACAGGGGGAGACAAAAATCAAAAGCTGGACGTACATACGTATGTACGAATGGATGGACAAATCTATATGCCCCTTCCACTTTCGTAGTGGGGCATAAAAATTGCTCGATGAAAAATCCCTGATAATATGCACATCAACATATGATGTCCTTGCTATATACAAAGTTTCATGAAATTCTGTTGAACGGTTGCAGAGGAGTTGTGCTTACAAGCATACAGTCAAAACACCTATAAATTTCAAAGTTCAAAGGGGCATAACTCCTTGAAAATTGTACGATGAAAAATCCCTAGCAAAATACATATCTATACATATAAGTTTCCTGATATTCATTGGACAGTCTGGATTTAGATCATACTGGTTGAATTTGTGTCCATTAGATAATTTGCAGCAAGTATACCTGATCCTGAAGTATACACCCAAAAGCATCTTGTTTGACACAGCAGATGGTAACGTGATGGTCCTCCATCTAGTGGGGGAGCTGCTACCTAGGTAAGGTAAGGTAAATTCCTTAACTGATTGCTGCTATATATAGTAAACAGTTGACAGGTGTCAAGCTAAGTTATTTAGACTGTTTTAGCAGATGATTTGTAATGCATTATTTTCCCGCCAGTCTTGTCTGCTCAGTTTTCTACCTCCAAAATAAATGATTCGACCAAAATTAAGTGCACACGATCCCGCATTGTATCCCAAGGCCTTTATGCCACGACTGATCTTCTATGTACTGTTATTGTGTTTTCTCTAAACGGTGCTGTTTCTTCACAGTAATTTCCTCTTCGCTACTTTTTATGTAATGTTGTTAGGATCATGTCAGTGTTGGTGTTAAGGTAGAACCAGGATTGGTGAACCTCCCTGTACTTTCTATATATTCTGCCACGAGAAGTAGTATTTTCAGGTATTTTTCTTTGTCTTCTATTTGGTCGGTGAGTAGATTTTGAATGTCCGGTTTTTGAATTCCTTTTATATCTCTAAGCTTGTGAAAAAGTGTCTCTCCTTGATTTACATACCGGGTGCATAATAATAGGAAGTGTTCTGGTGTCTCTTCTGCACCACATACACAGTTTGGTGAATTTTCCAGGCCTGTTTGAAATTTGCATTATGGTTGGCCATACCCTGTTCGTAGTTGTATGAATATTGATAACATATGTTTATTTGGCCAATCTAAAATACTCTTTATTCCCATTGTTGGTGTTATTTCATACAGGCATCTACCCCTCGTGGCCAGCTATTATGGTCATTTTCAGGGGAGGTAACCGCGTTACAACAGATTATGCAGACAATGGAAATAAAACATATTACTATACAAGACATTACTAAAAATAAAATACAATATGAATTTATCAACAACAACAAATAATAATAATAATAATAATAATAATAAAATAATAATAAATAAATAAATAAAAAATGAACATAAAAATATCGAAAAATGCATTTTTTTCAATAATAATATTGAAATTGTAATTAAAATGTAAACCCGAGATTAAAACGTTTCATTTTCGTCTCCAAAAATATAGTGTGGTAACACATTTTTCTCTTTGTGTATAATACATATTATGCAAATCGAGTCATCAGCAAGTAGAGTGATGTAATACTTGTCCAATTAACAGTATGTAATATACAAGTGGATGAAGGAACACACCTGTCACCTTGACCAGGTGATAATTTGCCGGAGGGCATCATAAATCATTTTTGTAGTTCTTTAAAATCTTAAATTGAGTATTAAATATAGTTTGTTGTTTATAACAAATATGAGATTTATCTAAATGTGACTGAGTATATTACACCCGGGTTTCACATGGAATATTTAACCAAGGTATCCTTTTAATACACAATACCCGTTCCAAAATCTACATTTAGTTATATATATTTTAACTTCAACTTAGAAATTGTTAAAATTATAACACGTTTAGGGGAAAAATAAGGAAAACAACCTACAAACAATGATGGTAATACAACATCCGGGTTATCCCATCATCTTCCATTTTTATTTTCACAGAAATTTGGCAATTTTCAAATCAAATTGGAAGTAACAGAACTACAAATTAAACTGTTCTTATATAGATTTTCAGTTACAGTAATCTTTCATCTTGCTGTATATGTGCATAAATGTAAATTATGTCGATTTAAGACATTTTATTGTGTGTTTCGTAACTGCAGTTTTCATATTTTATCGTAAATAAACATAGCTACAATAGGAGTTTTTGAGTCTGTAAAAAATTCAAATTAAATTGGAAGTAATTTAGACTAAAATTAAACTGAAATGTTATGCATCAATCGAAAGAACAGGTTTTCAGGATTACGTGGATAACAGCATAAATCAGAAAAAACAACGGTTCTCGAGAAAATTCAAAATATTTGTACCATTCTCGTGCATTCTTTGTACATTTTTTATCGAGTGAAATCGTGGTTCGTTACGTCATCAAAGTCACGTGATGACCATAATAGCTGGCCACGTTCACTGATAATCCACCTTTTTTGCCACTTATCTATGATTGTTTTTCTGGCTGCTAGTTTAACATCTGAGATTATTACAAGTTGGTTATCTATTTCTAGGTTTTCTGCTTCCTTTGCATCTTCTTTGGCTAGTTGATCTGCGATTTCATTTCCAGATATATTGGCATGCCCTGGTGTCCACTGTAATATTACCTCTATTCCTTTTTGTCCTAATCTAAGTATATTTTCTTTGATCTCCTGTATAACACCCCTTTAGTTGTTTGAGTTCCAATTTAAATTTAGGATGCCTATTGATGTTTGGCTGTCTGAGAAAACGTAGATGTGAGATGATAAGCTATTACTCATATGTATTAAGATATGTTCCAGGGTTATTAGTATTGCAATCAGTTCTCCTAACAGAATGGAACCTCTTTTGGTTACTGGTTTTTCAGTTTTACCGTTGTATCATTTGTAATTATAACAGATCCTGCTCCACATGGGCCTGGATTTCCTCTGCATGATACATCTGTGAATGCTATTGTTGATGTTTCTGGGATGTTACTCACGAGCTTTGTTATCAGTTCTTTACTCTCTAACATTTGTTCTTTTGTTCGTGACTTTGAGCTTCCTAGTTTACTCCAGTATTCAGGTGTTTTCTTAATGCGTTGATTACATCCTGCTAGAAATATGTATTCTGGTTCAATGAAATTAATGTTGATGCCTGTTATTTTCTCCATGTCAATTGCCTGATTTAATGCTTTTCCCATGGGTGATTCACATTGATCGTATCCCTCTCCTTCTTGATATTTAAGGAGTTGTTGCTTAATTGGCTCTTTTATCTGTTTGGACTGAATTTTTGCCACTGCTCCGGTTGAGATTTCTTCTAGCCTTAGGTAGAATGGTATTAGATTACCTTCCACCTCTAAGGCTTCTGTGCCTGCTGTATTAGGGACGTCTAAACAAAGGCATAATCCTTCCCTTTGAACATTTTCTAGTTTTTTCATGTTCTCTGTGGGTGTTATTTGCCATACTGGACCTCCGTATTCCATTATGGATCGTACTGTACTGCAGTATAGTTGTATCAGTTTATGTGGTTTAATTTTACTGACGCATTTGAACTCTCTCAGTAAACATAAGGCTTTTAATGATTTCTTTTCTATGTAAGTTACATGTTGGGCAAAGTTTAGTTTTTCATCAAAGGTTACTCCTAGGATTTTTGGTGTACTGTTGTAATTGACTGTGAAGTTTCCTGATATCATGATCTTATCTTCTTCTTTGATGTTTTTCTTGAAAAATGCACATTTCCGTTTTGTTCATGTTGATATTTATTCTCCACTGTTTGGTCCATTCAATGATTGATGTAAAATCATGTATTGATTTTTCTTTGATCTCACTTATGTCTGTCCCTTCGTGCCATATTGTAGCATCATCTGCAAATTTACAGTCATCAGCTTTCACTCCATGGAAAATATCACTAATAAAGAAGTTGAATAGTGTCGGAGCTAATACTGATGCCTGAGGCAATCCAATTTCTGAAATAAACAAGTCTCCAGTAAAGTTTCCTGGGACATCTTGCTGTTCTCTCTGATAGGAAAGAATGAATCCATTCCCACATATTTCCATTAATGCCTAGGTCGTACAGTTTTACTAATAGGCCTTCACGCAATATAGAGTCATAGGCTTTCTCTAGATCAATAAAGACAGCTAGCAGCATCTTGTCGTTATTAAAGGCGTTACAAATATCCTGTGCTAGTCGTAATATTGCATGTATTGCAGAGTGTTTTTTTTCTAAATCCTTGTCTTTCATCAATCTTTAGATCATATTGGTTATTTGTTCTCTATCAGTTTTAAACATCTTTGAGTTTATGGTCTTCTAAACATTTAGATTTTATCTGCACTGATGGGACATAAGTTGTCGAAATGCGCATATGCAGAACCTAAATTCGCAGTAACTTCGGTATTTAGTTATTTTTTTATGTCCCTCTATAAAACATACAAGTCTGTCTAGGATAATTTTTTTCCATTTTTTTGCAGATTACATTTGTAAGGCTAATTGGTCTATATGATGATGGGCTGTAATAGTCTTTTTTTTCCAGGCCTAGGTTTACTATGGAATTTGATGTAAGCTTCTTTCCAACATTTTGGTATTCTCCCCTGTTTCCATGATTCATGCAGGATTACTAATAAGGCTTCATTGAATTTTTTACCTGTGTTTTTATATAGTTCTGGAAAGTGTGAGTCTAGTCCTGGTGCTTTTCCTGGTTCAAGTCTGAAGATTGCCCCGTCTACTTCTTCAATAGTTATTTCTTCATCTAGTTGTGGCTTTGAGTTTCTCTTGTTTTTTTTTCTTTCCTCTTTTGTTGGTATAGTAATACAATATATTTATATTTTTTCTTCATCTTTTCACAAAATGTTTGATCAAATTTGTTTGGGTCTAGGTGTTTCCCTTTAAAAAATGTTTCTTCCAGTATTTTTGCTTTATCCTTTTCTTTGAACACCGGGTTTCCTTTTTCATCTATTAGAGGAAGTACAGATTTTTCTGTGTTCTTTTTGGTCATTTTGTTGTATATGTTCCAAAATTGGTTGGAGTTTTTGGCAGTATTCATTTTTTCTACTACGTCATCTCCCCATTGCTCTTGAGCTTTTAACTTTTCAGATTCCAAAATGGTTTCAGCATTTTCAACTCGTCTTCTATTTTGTATCGTGTTTCTCATTCTATGCTGTTTTTGACAAAAGTTCAGATGTTTTTTTTTTGCTTTTGATACACTTGTGTTCCACCAAAATGGTTTAGAGTGTTTTTTGAAGTGCATTGTTTTTTTGTGGGATAAGTTCTGACATTATACTTCCAATTATTGCTTTAAAAGATTGATATAGATTATCTATACTGTTTTCTATCGGGTGGTTGTCTAGCCAATCTTCACATTTTCTTTCAAGAGTATCCCTCCAGTCATCCCAGTTAACTTAGCTAATTTGCCATGTTGGTGGGTCCTCATTTGGTTCATCGCATAGTGCAATATCAAGTAAGACGGCTATATGGTCTGACTTAATATGTTCATGTGTAAGTGTGTCACATAGTTTCATTTTGTGGATTATACTAGGTGAAATGAATATCAGATCTATTACACTGTCTGAATTCGTTCGAGTTGGTTGTCCATCATTTACGCATATGAGTTTGGTGTTTGACAGCATTTCTTCTGCTATTTCTCCACTCTTATTTTGTGTTTTATTATTCCATTCCATACTTTTTGCATTGAGGTCTCCCATTATTATAATTGGTCTTTGGTCTATTCCATTTTGTACTTTCTCCTTCAGTTTTTCCATTTGTTTTTGTTCTTCTTGCGGTATGTATGGGCACAAGACAGTGAATTTTGTCCCATTGTTTATTGAAATATCTACTGATACTGACTTGTAGTCATCACTATCAAAGTTAAAATTCCTCTGTGATACAAAGTTTTTTTTATTTACATTTGTACATATAGCAACTCCACCACCTAGTCTTCCTTTTCTAGGTACATCAAAAACTTGCCAGTTTAAAAGGGTGAGTTTGCTATCTTCTTTTTGGAAGGTTTCATTTAAGCATAAAACATCAATGTCATAATTATTTACAATATTTACAATGTCTTTATAAGCCATACTAATGGCTTGTGCGTTAAGGAGTAGAAATTTCATCCTTTTGCGGTGAGTATGAAAGTATAGATTGAATTCTCCGCTTTGTGTATACTTCAATATATCTGGTACACTTTGATGAAGATGCTGAATGTCTTTCTCCACAATAACAACAGTTTGATGTCTTTGTACATCTGTTATTTTGACAGTTTTCATTTCTACAATTAATGCATCTGTGGTTGTACATGCAAACCTTAACAATGTGGCCAAAACGATTGCAACGATAACAGCGTATAACTTTTGTTGTTCGTTCTTGTTCGAATTTAATTTGTTTATCCGTGCCTGGAATAGTGAACCCATCAGATTTAAGTGCTTTATTCAAATTGTTGTTGTCTTTGAATATTATTTTAACAACTGGCATAGGTTTTCCAGTGTCTCTATATCTCAGTCTGTGTACTTGATCAATTTCAATGTCTACTTCACTCTGTATAATCTTTTCTTGTATGGTTACAGGAATGTTGTGTAGAAAAGCTACTTTGTGTGTATTTCTTTTGAGGTACTTTGGTTCATGGATACCGAGGTTGTGTCCTGACCAATTTTCTATTATCTTTAGCTTATCCTTTTTGTCTTTCACTTCTATAGCAATACCGCCTTTTGGCAGACAGTATGCAGATTTGACCTTATTTACTAGCGCTGGTATTTCATATAGTTTCTTATGGATGGTTTTGCTGTCTCTAAATTCTTCGGGGTGGTCTATATTGTCGACTATCATAATACTATTTATGTCAGTCTGTTCTGGTTCTTTCCTTTCTTCGTTTTTGACTGTTGTATTTTCAAACTCTTGATTAGTAATGTTTTGTTTTGCTATGTTTATATTAGATGTCACTAAGCATTCAGTGAAGTCATAGATCTTTGATATCTTTTCTTCTAGTTTTTTTGATATGTTTAGGCTCTGGACTTTCACGGTTCTGTAATTCCGTGGAAATGATTTTTCTAGCTGTTTCCAATATTGGTTGCTGTGTAATAACACAGATTGCACATGGGAATTTGACGTTATCGTTTTTGTTGTTTTCGAGGTCTTGAAAGTAACGTAAAGGCAGACACATATAATATACGTCTCCGGTAAAGGTGTGTCAATAGTATATTCTTCCAATGGAAATGTTTTTCTGTAAAATAAAGTTAAGTTGTTGCCATTTCAATTCACTTGTTCGTCCTTATCAGCGTTACTGAACAAGTGGCGATAACTCAGTCGAGATCACTCGATACAAACGCGTGAAGCCTCAAATGGGCTATAAGGTAACAGATGAATCGAATACGAAAGATTTTTTTATTATATAGCACAATCATTCTCACAGCTTAAGACTTCTTTTTTGCTCAAGGATTAGTTAGCAAAATTTTGAATGCGTTGTGTAACTGACATTTAGTAGGCTGGATGCTACCCATGAATTATATGAAATAACTAAATACCGAAGTAACTATGAATATAGGTTCTGCATATGCGCATTTCGACAACTTATGTCTCTTCAGTGCAGATAAAATCTAAACGTTTGGAAAACCATAATCTCAAAGATGTTTAAAAACTGATAGAGAACAAATAACCAATATGGTCTAAATTTGAAAGCCAAAATCAGCTACGGATTCCCACTTGCAGTTTGCAAAACTGTAATGGAAATAACTGGAATAATTCGAATCTAAGTTCATCTTTTTATCCAATGAAACAATTGAGTGTTCCAGCAGTCTACATGAACCGAGAACAGAACAGAAAAGGCTGGATTCGGTTAATTACAACAAATAACATAAGCTCTTAGACAAATACATGTAATGTTAAGACACAAATAACCTACACATAAAATAATATGAGCAGTTATATAACACAACATGACATGCATATAAGGCAATATGAACACAAAGCACACACATTAGATAGATAATAACAACAGCAATTCTATCAAAATTAATTTCCATGCAATAAAATACTAGCATACATAAAACAATATAAGCAAATGACAGATGCATTTAAAGAGATAATGAAAGAAGGCTAATGTATATGCAGTTCTATATGAATAAACAGAAAGCACAATAAGAGCATATTTAAAGAAAGGGGGCAATTCTATATGCTTATAATACATGTAGCTTTAATTGGGGATATCGACCAGATATTCTGCTTGAATCCGTTAGATTAGCTTTGAGACCTAATGACATGAAAATTTTGCACACACACACTGGACTCTCAATGATAGTGCCGATGTCTATTGAAATTTATGATGATTCTTGACCAAACCCTTCGGGAAGTTTTGAGTTTGATTTTTTCTTCCGTAGTGCAACAGTGTTCTACCAGCAGTCTAGGCTTCTTGAGCTGGCCGGCATTTTAGCGGCAAGCACCACTTGACCCATCTTTCAAAATTACGTATTGTTTTTTTTTTTTCTTTCCGTTTAAGATTGTGGTCATGGAGTTTGTAGTCTACCTGTTTTGGGTATTATTTGTATGTTTATCATACTGTAGGGAAACTGGACAGATAAAGGGGAGGTTTGAGTAGCCATAAACCGGTTAAACACTACCGCTGGCTTTTGCTAGTGCCGGTACCAAGTCCGACTGTCCCGAATTCCTATCGTTGTCTAGGTCTTTTGTCTTATTCGTGTTCTTCATGTGTAGTTCCATGGCAGATTATTGCATGTAATTATAATTTTCAGCCATTGTAGGTGTTTCCCGTTATCCATTTTTTTTTACATTTTATAGTGAAAACTAGCACTATTTGCACATGGAATAGCGGCACTCCGAAATGAACCAGATAGAAATTACCGATATATCTCATAACTGTCATTGATAATTCACTTAGGAAAATGTAAGGGAATAAACATCCAGGGGTATTGATAGTTGGTTTCACAAATACTAAAGTTCTTGCAAATTCTGTAAAAGTTGGTGTTTATAGGTTATACCTTCATTAGAAAATAACTACTACCAATTTTTGGCCATCTTCCCCCTTTTCATATGGCTATTTAAACTGATTTTCTTTCATCAATGAGAGACTATTGACAGTTGATCACAACTTCGCCAAAAGAAAGAAAAGAGAACAAAAACATGATTCAGATAGCCCGGCAAGGGGATGCTTGCCAAAAGTTGCAAAAAGTTCAGTTGAGCAGTCATGTTTTAAATGGCAAGTACTCTCCAATTACCAAAAAAATCACACGGGATATATCAAGTATATTCATCTAAAACCTCTTTAAATTAGGTCTTTACAAATTACAAATAATATTCAAAGATGTTTACTTCATAAGCAGAAGAAATTGAAATGATACCACTGAGAAAACATAAGTTCATACTTTGGATATAAAAGACGGCAAAAAAGTTAAACAAATCTCCAACAAAGATACCCAAAAAATCAGTCTAAAACATGTACTCAATTAAATAACAAAACATATGTCAACAGCTACTGTCTTTTTTTTTCTTTGAAGATCATTGTTCAATAACTTATATGCATTCAAGGCAGGCAAACAAAGTAAAGACGGGAGAAAAGGAAGCATGCTGGATACATGCCCCAAGTTCACAATTTCACAAGTCCACAATTTCAGCTCTAGATATCTAAACTTATTGCATTTCTGACATAAAAGGAAAGGGAACCTAAAGATGCCTTTGATAAGTGAATATGATTATTCTATGTAAATAGGTACAAAGTGAACTTGAATAAATCCATTTATAACTTCACCATATGTTATTGACCCTCTTGCACGGAATGACTGGATTCAGTCCAAACAGACCAACGATTGGTTATATTTAAGTGGTGAACATGTTATTGAATATCAGGTTTATAATCAAAATATGCTTGTCTGTCGCAAAAAGCCATAATAGTTCACGAGGATTGAGAACTTTGCACAAGCATGGAACAATCAAACGTCATTACTCTCTTTCATCATTCGATGTAAATGATCACGTAGATCCACGAAGAGGGCTCGGAGTTGAAAATACGAAATGTTATTTTTTTCGTCGCTCTGTCTTAAAGTTTTTGATGTCTTATAAGGGGGTGGTAAAGGGGGGTCCTCAACACGAAAGAACGTGCTTAAAAATTGCCGAAAACGAATCACGAGTGATAAAAATGGCCAATCACGAAACACGGAAAATTGATGCTCGTAGTTCACCGAAAACTTGATCCTATCTAAAGTTTTTTCACCTGAAAGCTCTTTAAATCAATGAAAATCTATGAAATTTTGCTCTGTGATACTTTCCGGTACCGTTACAATTCTAATTGGCACAAGTCTCGATTTTTCCGAGGAAAATGAATACGCACGAAGTATAAAATATCCAAAACGAATCACGAGCTCAAAATATGGACAAAAACGAGGCACGTGGAATAATGCCGACACGAAAACACGAGGAACAAAAACACAAAACACGAAAACACGAATTTATAAAACGCCAAAAACGTTGCACGAAAATAACCCTTTACCACCCTCTTATAACATTAAAACTATATTTTTGATATATTGACAATCTTACAACAGAGATAAGAGAAACAATTCTACCCTATCACCAGTTCCCATTTTTGACCATTTCCTCCCTTTTTGCTACGGCTATATAAAATTGCATTCAAGGCAGAACCAATGCAGATAGGCAAATGGCAGCTAATCACAATCTAGATACAAAAGTAAAGGGCCAAATAGAATAGAAGGGCAAAATAGAATAGAAGGGCAAAATAGAATAGAATGGCAAAATAGAATAGAAGGGCCAAGGAGTACTTGCTGAGCAGTCTTGTTTTAATGCCATTACTCTAGCAATATGGAAGAAAAGTCCAACTAAAAACTCGCACAGAATATGGTTTTATAATTAGAATTCAGTAATGCACGACCCTTCTTTAAGCAAGCCGTTTAAAGTTACTGGTACTATTTCTAGCTGTATACTCCATACGCAAGAGAAAAAGGGGTGAAATCGGAGAAAGGGCCACAATCCACACTTCAAATGAAAGAAAGAAGATTGATAACTATAAGATTCGAAATCAGTAAATGTTGGGTTTTAGAACATGTATTGTCTAAATTTCCAATAGGCTATTTGCCAATTTTGCAACCAAATTTAGCAAGGTAATTACTTTTAAAAAAATATCAAGGGGACAAGCTGGTTCGTTGCTCGTAAAAGGCAACACAAAAGAAAGTGTGTATTAAAGTTATGCCGAATAGTCTTACCTTTTGCAACCGTTTATTCAGTAATAAATCAACACTTAATCCTAAACAGGACCTACATTGTTTTAAAGTGCTTTTTGTTGAGAGTGAAAAGAATAATCAACTGTACTTACTTGACATGTCTTTCCTTTGACTAACAGAATATTTAAATTTGAAATTACATGTAAGTTACTGCAGAATATTATAAAAATCGTGTAAGGAATAATCTTCCACACTGACTAAGCACGAAAGGTGTACTTTAAAACGATATGTACACTTTGAGGTTTTTTGAAAAATTTGCAAAAGGAAATAACTACTACATAGTACAAGCAAAACTTAAAAATTTGATTAGAACTGGCAAGAACATCAGTATTTGGAAAATCAGCTAACTTAGAATGCTTGCCATTTTCTTTGGATTATTTGTTTTGGGTTGGCGGTTTTTTTTTCTCGCTTACTTTAGACAAATATCTTGAGAAAATCCCTGAAATCAAATAAATATAGATTTCGTTGGCTTTTTTGATGTGAAAATATCCTTACTCAAAGATACATTTCTCAAATCTTGAAACAGCTTGTATGCCCCCAAGACTGAACATAAAGTAAAGACGGGAATAAAAGCGAGATAGACACCCACATTCCGGCCCTAGTATCTGAACCTTCTAACCTTAATTGCATTTCACACACCCGGGAAACTCAATGACCGGCGTCCGGAAATCTGTAATTTAAACTTAATAAATGCGGCTCGAGAAATCCAAGAATGTCACTCCATATAAATTTATAAAATAAGTTTTAATAAACCAAATACCCTGTTCTTTTTTCGAATAAAAACGGTAAATTAGTTTTTTCTTTATGTCCGGATTTTAGAATCGCCCCGAAGCGGCTAACTACAATAAACACGATTTCTGTCTTAAAACGCAGACTTTAATATGGTTTTAGTTATAATTTAGATCTTTGACCAGTTTTACATGGAGTGACATTCCCCGATTTTTGAACATGGTCTGTCACGTTGTATTAATTAACTTCCTGGTAGTATAATTCAGTCGGGACTATCGAGTTTCCCAGGCGTGATTTCAGAAATGAGAAGAAAGTGAACTTGATGAGGCCTTTGATGATTATATATGATAATCCTGTGCATCTAACTTGTTTAACTTCTCCACTAACTTATGATCCCTTTGCACGCAGTAACCGGATTAAGTTAAAACCGACCAGAAACAATTGGTTAGATTTAAGGAATGCGTTCTTAAGTGGTGGATATTAAGTAAAAGTCAAAGCATTTCATGGAAATATGCTTTTAGACTTGCCTCCAAGTCTCCATGGCATGCTGCAAGACTTGTCTCACAACCTCCTTGACTTGATGCAAGACTTGTTTCATGGTTTCCTTGACTTTCATTACTTGATGTAAGACTTGTTTCACAGCTTTCAAGGCTTGTTGTCGAACTTGATATATTTGCCATTGATCACTTCACGACTTGTCTCCGAGTTTTTATGGCCAGCTGTAAGCAATGAATTTTTAAAACACTTCTCTCCGTCTGATTTAATGATTTGCATAGTTTGTGTTGTAGCCACCTATCTTCTCTCAATCACTACAAAGCTTTTCACACAAAACATCATATTTGAAAAAGAAAGGAAATGGGGTAAATATCAAGGACACAACATTCCATCTCCAAGTTAAAACGGCCCAAACCAAAGCATCTAAAGGTCACCGTACGGTCTTCAACAGTGAGGAACCTCAAACCATATAGGAAGCCCTAAATGGCTCCAAAAAAGTAAAAAAGTGAATAAATCAATGAAAAGAAACCACATCCAATAACCCGAATATCAAGAAACTAAAATTTTATAAGAAGACAAGGACAAGTCAATGACCCAACATATCCCTAACTACGGTGGGGTTAAAATTGTTTTCTTTGGATCCAAACCCTCCCCTATGTGCGGTGAATGGCTAAAAAATACACAAAAAGACTCATAGGGGCTATTGGGGAAGGTTTGGGCCCAATAAAACTAGTTTAACCCCGCCGCAGCAGGTTTGCGCCTGTCCTAAGTCAGGAAATTTATTAAGCCTTTGTGTGTCTTGTCTTTTTCTAGTTAGTTTACTTTATGTCTATAGGAGTCTAGGATGGTGTTTATTTCGTTGAACTTGATTACTCTTTATTCAGGGGCCGACTCCGACCTTCCGTTGGGTGTGGGGTTTTCTCACCGTTCATTGAAGATCTTATGGTGGCTTTGAGTTGTTATTACTCCCCATTGGGTCGTTGTCTCTTTGACAGATTCCCCGTTTCCCTTTTTTCTATTCATAGTAAAAATCAAACTAGAAAAAGATGTCCAATTTATCAAGACGAGTACCTTTACAATGAAGTACTTAAAACATGAAGACAATACACATGGGTACTGTCCTGACAAATGCTCGCAGTTACTGACAGCCAGCTTCTTTCTTTCACATAACAATAGTTCCACACTTTCATACATATACGTGCTCCGAGTCTCTACTTAGACGGATGTATTATGGTATCCATTTAATTACTTTATATAGCATTTAAAACAAAATTGTTGAATGTTTCGTGCATCAAACAATTATAGACAATTGAACTTTATTTAAAATACGAAGCAAAAGAAATCGAATATAATCTGTTGTACATGTGCCATTTGATCAACTAAAGCAAAGCTAAATAGCATTTTTCAGTTTTTGGTACGCATCCGTAGTAAAAAATCATTAGAAAGGAATGGCAAAGAAAAAACTGGAAGGGAAGGGAAAATCTAAAGATTACCTGGTATGCCTGGAAACTGAAGGGACACACAAAACAGCAGAAGTAAAATCCGCAAGAGCATGTTAATTCTAATGAGCTTTGTGACTAGAGAAACTCTTTATTGCTCTGCAACATAGTTAAGTTAAAATTCTCGACACACCTGCTGTATTAATTAAACGTGCTTTAACTCTAGAATCAAAGGAATGCGTTGTCCTAATGGATCAAAGTCCGTCATATCAAGTTTATGAAACATATATAATGTCGTGAAACATAATGTCAAACGAAGTCTAATCGAATCACAGAAGATTTAACGAGTCACTGAAAAGTAGGAATTAATGAAAGTAACTAGAAAAAAATTGCGTTATTAAATGCATTTAAAACCAGTTTGTTTATTTGGCCGTACATGGTTAATGGTTCGAACACTAATTGTATAGATTTATACACTAACGTATTGACGAAAATCTCAAACAGTATACGTGTTTCTAAGGTAATCTATCACATGATTTTCAGTTTACCAAAAATTAAAGTCATACTTCTTTTCTTTGTTTTATGACGATGAACAACAATAAATGTATTCATATTTGCCATCTTCTCCAACACTTATTTGTCTGGTAATTATGACGAAAAAGCTGCTTTTTCATTAAATATAAAACTTCGGAGTACCTATTAAACTGAAAGCTATATGAAATATCTGACGTGAGAACAAAATAAAAACGATAAATATTCCTGATCAAATATCTATCCTTTTACCCTGCAAAACTTCTGATTTTTTTTACTGGATTTTAGAAAGCCCAACATTGATTATCTATAATTACAATATATGTTAACATGGAGTCAACCACCACATTTCATTTTGTAATATTTCATTCACAAGTAAAATGCGACTTGCAGCTTACCAATAAATAAAGATGGTCTGTCAACTTGATTATTTCTTGGGTTTGAAAAATTACAAAATTGATACTTTGGTATAACTACCAAAGAAGCATGGCCACCTTCTCGTGAATTTCTTTCTTTCAGCATACCAATGAATGAAGAGCTATGGAGGAAATGCACATGAGACAAAGTCTCCACAAATACATGGTTAAAATATAGGAACAACGGTTTCATTGTTGTTCTCCATTTTGAAGTCACCATGAAGCCTTCAATAGGCTTTGCTCGTGTCTCATAGTAAGTTCAAGAAGGCCCTGACACCGGCATGACTAAATATCAAACAATGTCACATCAGTGTTTTATTTATTTATTTACTAATACTAATTGCATAGTATTTATTAATTTCATTTTGTGTGTAGCTTATATATGCCCCACCCTTAAATAATGACGTTACGTAATGTCAAATTAGTGAAGGAAAGTTTTGTTTGATGAGTAGGGCAAGGCAGTAGATCAAAATGTGGATTTAATTTATGAAAAGCCAAACGGTTACGTACAAACTAAAATTAATTTATAACCAAATCTTGTTGATCGGCCAGCTGATCGGCCCCGATGACAGTAAACATATGACCTAAGAATGAATGATAATTTCCGGAAAGTCCGTATCTCTGTAGCGGTTATGTGCAAAAACAAATCTGTTATATAATATCAAAAAATTCAATGGAAAACACGAATCCAAACAAATTATGATTTTATTAAAATGGCGAAAAATTATAATGAGAAACGTTTGAGAATTAAAATAAATGATTTTAATAAGTGTGTCTAGCAATCACACATGCTATGAAAACCATAAACTCGAGTATCGAAGCTGTAAACTTGTTTCTAGTTGTTCTGTTGATATTCAATCGTTTGTCAACAACAGCCTTTTTTCTAGTTTCCAACCGTTTGTCCACAACAGTTATAGTTTCCAGCTGTTTGTCAACAACAGTCTTTTTTCTAGTTTCCAACCGTTTGTCCACAACAGTTATAGTTCTAGTTTCCAGCTGTTTGTCAACAACAGTCTTTTTTCTAGTTGTTCTATTGATACAAAATCTTCCTTTGAGTGTTGCCAGATTGAACGTTAGTTGATTAATATGACTTGCTATGGATTCAAGTTGTTTGTTAAAAGCAGTCATATCATTGGTACATGCATCTTCTTTAAAGCTCTTATCCACCAGGAAACAATCTCTTATCACTACCTTGACAGATACAGTTACTGAAATAAACATAAAATAATCGATTACAAAAACTGGATAAGAAATAGGCTGATAGGTACCGAACATTGTGATTTATCGGCAATTTGTATGAATTTCCTTTGATCTAGAGAGACTGATACCGAACTGGACATTATCACGAAATTATTAAGTCACTGTGAAGGCGTCACGCGCGGGTTGCTAAGCTGACGTCATGTTATGTACTATTTGTCGTGTTCATACGCGTAAGACGTTGAATGAATAATGCATTTAAATAATTACAATACACAATAGATTAACTGTGCGAACATAGAAATTTTAGTTTATTTCAATTTATTTTAGGGTTCTGTTTATCATTTAGTGAATTACCGACAAAAGAAATATAGGAAATTATGGTTTTGATACGGACTTTGTCACGGCGTAACGCATCAAGCTCGCCCTAGCGGGCTCACTTGATACTGGCCGTGATAAAGTCCATTTCAAAAACAAAATGTCCTATATTCCATATGGGTACACAGGTCGACAAAACCCTTATATGGTTCAATAAGATCACCTTACTTTGTAACATGTTAAATTTAATTCTGTCGCTGCACAACTTGGACATTATCTTTGATAAAATTATTCGGAATTATGATGTTTTCCAGACTATATTACCTTGATATTAGGTATGAGGTATGAGCAAAGCCTTCACGATGAAGAACAACAATAAGAGATTGTTCCATTGCTTGGTTCTACCATGTATTTGTAGAGCCTGTTTCATGGGCATTTACTCCATACCCCTTCGTTGTTTATGAAGGTATTTGATATTATTTTCAACATAAGAAATGGAAATAACTGAATACCAAGAGTTAGCGTTAATTTAGGTTCTGCAGATGGTCATTTCAACAACTTCTGTATCTTCAGTGGAGGTTAAACCAAAATATTGAAAAAAAAACAAAACTCGGGAGATGTTCAAAAGCTAATGGAGAACAAAAGACCATTAGGATCAAACAGAAAGGCAAAAAAAAACCTGCTAACGACGGGGCTTAGCACAAGGGAGACATATTTTCTAAAATTTAGGTATGGCAAATTGCAAATAATCTCGGTTTTCGGACCAGCATTGAAATACTGGTCAATTGGGTGGGTGAATACTCTTGGGGATTAACAGTACAACGGCAGAGGCATCGACCCAGTTGAAATAAATAACAAACATATCTTACTGGACTGAATGCAAAGAAAGGGATATGGAGTAAATGTACATGGGACAAACTCCCTATTAATACATGGTAAGATTAAGAAAATGGAACAACGGTTTCATTGTTGTTCTTCATCTTGAAGTCACCATCCATGAGGCCTTCAACAAAGAACAAACACTCTTACCTCATAGAAAGTTCAAGACGGCGTCTAGCACCGGTTGTAGCGAATTTCACTTGCTAAGTGTTGAACAACGTTACATCCATGTATCCACTGTTTTACATCCTTTTTGATATGGATGGGGGTCGCCAACAAGCATATCATATCGGGCAAAGTACTCTTACAAACACTGTCATCCACTGCTTTGCAAAGGGACCAATGGACAAAACAACATATAAACGATCAAAGGGCACTCATCGAGTTGATTGTAAGAAAACTTGGCAAGTAAAATCGGGAGATGTGGGAAATATATAAACAGATGGTAAAAAAAGTTCATTTTTTACGAAATAAGAAAGCCAAATGTTGAATTTTGATAGTGCATTCATATGAGAAATTTTCACATGAACACGTACACCATAACTGACTAAATAAAAAGAACATACACCTCAAGCACGGGGAATCTTCTACATTTGTTTTGAACACCAGTCTTTTTCAGCACCCAAGTAGAAATGTTTTTGTTACAAAAAAAAAATAATAATGAAGAAATACATATTATAATATTATTTGCTGTTTTACTCCATTTTTTTTTCTCTTAACTACTATAAAACATGTAGTGATAGCCAACAGAATTTATTTCAAGATAAGTAAATCAAGAACTTAAGGTGTCTCAGTGGTATTATTCTTGTCATTTTTGTCTAATAATTGTTCATTTAGGGTTCATTCATTAAGAAATTTAACAAAATAGTAATTTAAAATGAGAAGAAAGTTCAAATGTATTTAAAGTTTATATTCTTAATCATTTTTGTAACATTTTCGTTACAAAAACGTGAGCTAAAACACATGAGCTTTAAATCTGTTGCTGGATTTACAGAACACAGAAATTATTCAAGGGATATAATTTGATAAAATATTTTAACAAAGATATCACTAGAGAAATTAACATTTTGCATTTTTTTTCTCTTATTTCAACGGTGACCCCTATTTTTTGTTTTTTATATGTAAACTACATAATGATAATTAAACACATGCAAAGTGTAAAAAAAATATATATAATAGATTTTTCAAACTATCCTCTCATATGATAATTTTCCCTATCATTTCTATATAAAATCTTGAAATTTTCAATTTCAGATTTTGCGCTTAAATGCACGGTGACCCCCAAATTTTATTTTACATTTTTTTTTTAACTTTTCAAACATTTTAATAAATAACATGTTGTTAACAAATCCCCTTGGTGGTATTTAGAGAGTAAGACAAATTATTTTACATTTTGAACAATAATACTATTATGTTTCTACACAGAAATTTTACAAAATTCTATAATAGGAAATTAATACCCTGCAGACACCTTAACCTGAAGTAACAATTAGTGAAATTATGTTTCGAATCACATTCATTTGCAAAATGTCCATACTAAGTTCATACTAAAATATAAATTATAGATCGACATGGTTTATTTTTCAATTCTACAATCGAAGCGAACTGGTTACTTAACTATGTTACTACAATGCAAAGTAAAACTAGCAAAACATTTCTTAGGTGTATAGATTTAAAGCTTACATGAAAAGATGAGAGACTTACTTTTACTTTTTGTATGAACAAGCAGTCTTATTTTGCAGCACGATATAGGACTGTCTACAAG
The DNA here is from genome assembly GCA_002080025.1 of Modiolus philippinarum. Taxonomy (NCBI): domain Eukaryota; kingdom Metazoa; phylum Mollusca; class Bivalvia; order Mytilida; family Modiolidae; genus Modiolus; species Modiolus philippinarum. The sequence goes on along the minus strand of MJUU01026867.1, from coordinate 28,205 downwards.
CCGACCAATAAGTGTATAAATCAAACAAAAGAAACGGAGTTCTTCTTTAAACGAAAAAGGAAGTTCTACCTGTATTTAAAATAGTTACAAATTTCAAAGTTTTTTATCCAAATAATTCCTAGCTGCATATGTGAAATTAGAGTATAATGTCAAAGTTCGACATATAAATATGTAAAACGTAAATAAATAAAGGCTCAAGTTTTATATGGTGGGTAGGTATAATTTTGGATGGTGCAAATATATAACTTTGGGTTTACTTAAAAATTGGTATATGAATACACCAGAGAGTGGACAGAGAGGCTGGCATGTTCAATTTCGAATCCGCCCATTACCACAATTCCCCAGATAAAAAGGTCTCAAATTTGATCAGTTTCTCTATGTTTAGTAATGAAATTGAATTTACCTAGCCCTTTTTAAAAAGTGTTGTTATCTTTTCCTGGATTTGAACTCGCCTATCAAATGGAGGTTCAAACACTCTTCGCTTCCGGTTACCATTCGTACGGTTGGCTAACAATACACAATTTAAACCCTAAATACATTTTATTTATAACACAATTAGTGCAGTTTCACAGTAAACAATGACACTAAATATGAACAGTTTTATGAACTGTGTTCTATGGAGAGGTATTTCCGCCACCAGAGAAATTCTATGCTGTAAATTTTATCTTCTCTTTTTATTGTTTTCACTTTCCTTATCCATAGTTCTGCATTTTCTATATTCTATATTGTAGATTCTATAATATCAATTTATCATATTTTATATTCTTTCTTTCAATGTTCCTATTTCATCCGTACTTCTGCAGTTTTTATATTTTATATTATTGTTTCTAAAAACTCAATTTGTTATATTTTATGTTCTTTCTTTAAATGTTCCAATTTCCATGCTTTGTTCATTAAGTTCTAAAATCTTCTTTCACGACATTATATCTACCGTGTTAATTTCGAAAAAATTAATGTTTTATAATTTGAAAGAGAACTGTTCAAAGTAAGTATTCATTGTGCAACATTCTTCCTTTTATATTTAACTTTTGTCTTTGCATTTTCATGCAATTTTTGTTTTTATGTGCTTAAAATAGACGTGGCGGAAAAAACGCGTATGATTGAATTATGACAACAGATGGCGCGAGTGTTTCTGTGACAGCTTTTCATCCACCGACAGATTCGTCCACGAACGGGACTTTATAGGGACATCATATATATTATTGTGTATTTCAAAGACAATTTTTAATATGATGCAACAAAATGACACTTTCCATTTAAGTGAGAGTGAAGCGTTGAAGACTTGAAGGGGATCGTCCATGATTGGTAGCGATAATAGACTTTACTAAACTGCTGAATACTGCTTACGTGACGCGGGAAACACTGAAAAAAAAATCACCTTGAATCGGGAAACAGGTTTTTTTAAGAGTCTTTGTCAAACCCACACTCTCCCGTAAAATGGGAAAGTGGAGATCTTGGGAAAGGACCCCCATTGTGATCTCCTATATACAGCACCAAATGTTTTATAAGCCAGATGGAAAAAAACTCCCATTTCGTTCAATGTTGAACGAAATTTTCATGCTACCCCGCAAGGACGTATAATGAGAAGGATACGCAACTCGTACACAATCCATTTGACATTTTAAAATCTCTGGTGGGACGTTTGATATGCTTTCACTTTGCAGCTAACTACTGAAAAAAATGTGAATGGATTTTAATAAAATGACGTTTTTCTTAAAGCTGAGAAATTTTTACGTTGTTAGAGTAAATTTCGTTTCATTATAGCAAGCACTTTCTTCAATACACATGATTGAAATTTGTAATCAAGACATTTTTCATTGAAAATTTTGTCACTTCCGGTTTACATCGGTAAAAAGTGCACCACAATTTGTACCTAAAGGCTTTAAAAGTAGTCAGAATTTCACAAAATTGGTATTTTCGTAAAGAGTGACATCTACTGCACTGTCAGAATAATTTTTGTGACCATCATTATTATATTTGTGTTGTTTAGATGCCTTAAAGATAAGGTCCCAAAATTGACAAAATCTCATATCCCGCGATATTTTTCCAATTTATCATGAGATGCTTATCCTTCTCGTTATAAGTCCTTGTACCCAGTAATGTATTTTAATAATAGAGGGGGAAGACGAGATCCACATGATTTTCGGGACTTCCGAATTTCCCATTTTTAACTTCGGAAAATCGGATAACCCAGCTCTCTGAGAGCCCAAAGCTGAAGTCCGGAGCCTAGTGAGTGGGACCCAGAGCCATAGTATTGGAGCCCGGAGCAATAGTGTAGAGCTCAGAGACATAGTGTTGGAGCCCGATGCCCTTTTGTTGGAGCCCGGAACCCTAGTGTTGGAGCCTAAATCCCTAGTGCTGGAGCTCGGAGCCCTAGTGTACGAGCCCGGAGCCCTTGTGTTGGAGCCCGGAGCCAACAAAGAATGAAATATTAATATCGAGAAAGACCAGTTGAAAAAATATTAATGTCAGTACAAAAAAGGGGAAAAGGGAATAAGTAAGAAAGAGAAAATACACTATACAAAGGGAAAAGCTATTTTTGACTTTGAAAATTGCTGATATAACAACTATAAATATTCTTTTTGAGAAGTTTAGTAGCCCTTAGAAGGACTTTTGTCTGCATATGTAAGATATAAGCTCTTGACTTCACTTCTTCCTTGGTTTCTTGACTTTCTTTTGTGCGGTAGTTTTTGTCTTTTGAGGAGAGTTAGCGTGCTTTTCGACTGGCTTAGCTGTAGATTTCTTAGCCGCTGGCATGAAGGACAATTGCCACAGAAACGACATCTCGAAAATTTATTACAAATGTATACCAGCTTGACCATGCAGTTTCAATTACCAGTTGAAATCGCTGATTATATAGAAAAGCAAACCTTTTGCTTGGAAAAGCTCGGCATGGCTGTATGAAGTTTCCCAGTGGTTGCATGTTAAATTGCACCGACTTAACTCCTAAATAGAGTTCTTTTTGTGGTGTGAATCTAGTCATTAGAATGTCCAAACAACATTTCATAGTATTGAACAAAACGGTGACACGACACGAACCCCCCCCCCCCCGTGTCCACTTTAGCAGGGTCAGGTATTTCCATTCCCAATTCGTGATCTGAAAATTTGAGTTATCTGATTTCCCCAAGTTGAAAAATTGAAAATCCCGACGTCTCGAAAATCATGCTGGTCTCGCCAACCCCTCTTTTATTAGAAAACTATTTTATTAGAAATTTTCGTTTAATAATGTCAATACACGGGAATTTCATTTTCACAAGGTGTATTAATGGGACTAAAAATATTTTACACTCTTTAAAAGCAACCTTTTCCCGGTTCACGACGTAAATTTTAAGCGGTTCCGACATTATTTCCCGTTTCCAAGTGCACTTTTTATTTTCGATGATATTTTTCCTGCTCACTAAAAAGCCGACCCGCTTTCCGTTTACTTCAATGCCGACCCCGCATCCAGCTTTAACCGCATCGAGACACACTTATAATTCTCCTGTGTGAATATGGCGAGTTTTGAGAGTAATTTTTTCTTGACAAAAACGAAATAGCGTAGTTTTCCCGAAAAGTTTTTCAGCCATTTATAGAAGAGATTTCAGTGCAAAAGGTAATTCCCTTCAAGAAAATAATTTTAATTCTTAATAGGCACATATTCTGTTAAAATTTTTACAAAAATCAGAAAGTTCTTATAACTAATTACATTGATTGGGGAATAACGTGGGTTCTGGGTCCCGGATTTCCATTTTTTTTAAATTTGGACCCGCGGTTTCCAACACAAGGGCTCCGGGCTCCAACAAAAGGGCTCCGGGCTCCAACAATAGGGCTCCAGGCTCCAGCACCTAGAGCTCAGGACTCCACTCGCTGGGCTCCTGGCTTCAGATCCGGGCTCTCGGAGAATTGTTCATGCCAATAAATTGGTGGAATTTTGTGATCAAAGACGCGAATTATGGAACATTTTCCATCTCATTATATTACAAATAAATTAACAGGACAACAAATATAAAAAAAAGTTTGATAAAATTTATCCAAGATCTACTAATTGACCACTGAAGGCTGTAAAATGACCCTTGCCATTGTAAACTTCTAACTAGCGTGACGCTATGCGTGAAATCATAAATTCACATTTTCGTTAGAGGTTTAATGGCATGAATGTGAATGCATATATACTGAACTTTCAAAATGTAAAATTTAAAAGAATACGATGTAAATGAACTTCCCATATTGCTTGCTAATTTCTGATTCACGTACTTATGATCAAGCATGATAAACTTTGTGTTTTTTATCTATCCAAGAAACCAATTTTTTTTCCAATTCCGTTTTATTTTGGACCGAAAATCGTGATTTTCCGTGGTTAAAAACATGCCTGTATTCAGGTATCCAAATGGGTATTTTCATTCCGAATGTGTGGCCTTAAAATAGGGGTTATCCGATTTTCCGAAGTTACAACTGAGAAATCCAGAGGTCCCGAAAATCATGTGGGTCTCGCCTTTCCTATATATTATTTTCCCCCATCAGGCTTAAACCTTTTGAAGCTGTATATAGGTCACAACTAGGACTATGGGGCCCTTTCTCGAAATTCCACAATTTTTTCTCAACTTTCCCGTTTCACCTTTAACAAAGACTCTTAAAAACTCCGTTTCCCTTTCCAAGATGTTTTTTTTTCAATGTTTCCCGCGTCACACCCGTATTTGGGGCTAAGCAGTATTTTAAGTAAAGTCTATTATCGCTTCCAATCATGAACGATCCCCTATAAATTTCCCCCGCTTCACTTTCAATAAATGGAAAAGCTTTTTTTATTTCATCGTCTTAAAAATGTCATTTTGTTGCATCATATTAAAAATGTCTTTGAATGCATAATGATATATATGATGTCCCTATAAAGTCCCGTTCGTGGACGACTGATCTGCTGGTGGATAAAAAGCTGTCACAGAAACACTCGCGCCATCTGTTGTCATAATTCAATCATACGCGTTTTTTCCGCCCCGTTTATTTTAAGCACATAAAAACAAAAATTGCATTAAAATACAAAGACAAAAGATAAATATCAACGAAAGAATGTTGCACAATGAATACTTACTTTGAACAGTTCTCTTTCAAATTATAAAACATTAAATTTTTCGAAATTAACACGGTAGATATAATGTCCAGAACTTAATAAACAAAGCATAGAACTTGGAACATTTAAAGAAGAAAATATAACAAATTGAGTTTTTAGAAACAATAATATAAAATATAAAAAATGCAGAAGTACGGATGAAATAGGAACATTGAAATAAAGAATATAAAATATGATAAAATGATATATAGAATCTACAATATAGAATATAGAAAATCCAGAACTATGGATAAGGATAGTGAAAACAATAAAAAGAGAAGATAAAATTTACAGCATAGAATTTCTCTGGTGGCGGAAATACCCCTCCATACTGTTCAGGATGAACAATTTTATGAACTGTGTTCAGGATGAACAACACTTGCCGTGTTGGGTTGATAACCGGAACTGTTTATTTGTATTAAAATGCCAAAACCAAAGGGCGGACCAAATGATTTTTTTTTAAAAAGCCTTTTTGAAATGAGGGGACGAATCAGTTAACTTTATGTAGTATTATTTGCAAAATTCGTAGATTCGGAATAAAATACCAATGTCCCGAAATTGTGCCATCGATTTCGTATGATTTTACCTTGATGTGGTACCCTAATCCCTATTGGTGCACTGGTAGTGATTTGAAAACAAAAATACCTGCCAAATTGATCAATGTCAACTCTTTCATCCCTTGACAATGGTATATAATTTTGGATGATGGAAATATTAATCATTGAAATCAATTATTTTTATTTTTTTCCCTTCAATAACCAATGAAAGGATATGGAGTAAATGTACATGAAACAAAGTCTCTACAAAAGAACATGGTAGAACCAAACAATGTAACAACGCTATTATTGTTGTTCTTCAACAAAAACATTCGGGTATCCTGGTATACAGGAATTGTACAGAATAGATTCAAATAAGAAAAACATTACGATAACATTACTTGTTGAGAGAAAACGTTTGCCAACGATCAAATAAAATTATTTCTAATTTGTACTTGAATTTAGCTGGCCAAATAACATGCATCTATATCACATATCTCAAAGTATCGAGATTTTTTATTTTGTATTTTATTTGTTCTCTATCAGCATTTTACAAATATTTCGGTTTACGAATTTCCAAATGTTTTAATATTATCTGCATTGAAGGGACATAAGATGTCGAAATGCGCAACGGCATATGCAGAAATCAAATTTACAGTAACTCCGATATTTTGTTATTTGTCATATTGTTTTAAAAGACGATGATGACGCAAAACGAGAACCTTAAATTGCCCAATGGATCCTGTTATTAATTTGACCCAATTTAATAGAGGTGAATACAAGCCCTATAATTTAATGGTTTTTTTTTTATCATAACTGACAAAATATGTGAAGAACGCATATTTATGGCAACCGACGACTGGACACATTTCTCCTAGATAAGACTACATTAAATGTTGTAATATTTTCAACAAACAGTAGAACCAATTGTTTGAACTACATGTGAGTGTTGGGCTCAACCGAATGTCCTGCAATGCATATGAACCTTCCGATATTTATGATTTTCATATATATATATATATATACAAAAACAAATAAAGTAACTATAACAACACTAAACAACTAAAGAATATAAAAAAATATATATACAAGATGTTAACTGTGTTATATTTCAGGAATCCGTTTCCCTTCATCAGACACATTTACTGAAATAAGACGTATAATTCACTCTATTACTGTTACAAAAATATATCAAATACACAAACCAATAAAAATTTTAATTTTCAAATTTTTATCTTCAGGCAACCAATCAAATCAACTCTTCAGAATCAGAGTCTTTGAAAAAAATATTTGTGGCTACTTGTTTTTCATCTAGAATATGCTTTTGAATTTTTTTCATTTAGTCCATCAGGTTCTAGCGTTTTCAGCTGGTTCATCCAAAATTTTTCCTTTTTTCTTCTCGTCTCCTTGTCCCAGTTCGAACTGACTTCGATGATTTGGAATCTTACATCATCGAAGGAGTGTCCAGAGTTTCTCAAATGCCGTGTGAGCGGACAATTTCTGTTGTTTCTGTAAAAGGATCTGTGGTTATTGAATCTCAGATTGAAATGATCTTCAGTCTCTCCTACGTACTGGATTTTGCAAGCCCCGCATGTCAGAATATATATTAAATTTTTTGATTTGCAGTTGGAATCTGTAAATATTTTAAATTGCTCTCCTGAAACTGGTGTTAGTATCAGCAGCTTTGCAACAAAGCCACCGGATATAAGAACCTTGTTCTGATGTTTGTGGTTTCTTTAAGACTGATGACACAAGAATATCTTTCAAGTTTTTAGGTCTTTTAAATGAAACAACAGAGGGACAAGGGAAAATTTTGCATAAACTTGGATCTTTTTCAACCAGAGTCCAATATCTTTTGACAATGGCACTTAATTTTCTCAGGTCAGGATGGTAAGTGACAACGAGCGGGGTTCTCAATAATTTGTCCTTTTCTCTGTAACGAAAGAGGTTTGTTCGGTCAATAGTTCGTACTTTATCAAATGATTCTTTTAATGACTTGCTGTTGTAGCCCAAGCTTTTAGATGATTGCTTAATTCACCTATTCTGTGATTGCATGTAGCTTCAGTGGAACAAATTCGTCGAATTCGAAGACCCTGGCTGTACGGAATTCCACGTGTCACATGCTTTGGATGACAGCTTTTTGGAGATAAAAAAAGATGTTTGTCTGTTTTCTTTGTGTAGAGGTCCATTGTCATGGTTCCGTTTTTCAGAGTTGTTGTAGTATCTAAAAATGACATTTTTTCCGATGATATTTCAAATGTAAATTTTATACTAGGATGGAAATTATTGCAGTGTTGTATGAAAGCATGTAGATGTTCTTCACTTTCAGTCCATTTAATGTCGATATCATCAATGAAACGGAACCAAGAGAAAGGCTTATATAGAGCACTAGAAAGGATACGCTTTTCTAAATTACCCATGAAAATATTAGCATAGGACGGGGCCATTTTTGTGCCCATACTTGTTCCGTTGATCTGGAGATAATTTTCATTGTTAAATATGAAATTGTTGTTTTTCAGAATGAGTGTTAAAAGTTTTACAAGACATTCCGTAGATGGTGATTTATCCTTTCTAGAGTTCCAAACCTCTTCACAGGCGGCTATTCCTTCGTCTTGAGGAATGTTAGTGTAAAGAGAGGATACATCCATTGAAACCAAAATAGTGTTCATTGGGAGGGGATTGAGTGTCTCCATTTTAGTAAGATAGTCGGTTGTATCTTGAATATACGAGGGGAGTGTTCTTACGTGAGGTCTTAAATGGTAGTCTATAAATTCAGATATTTTTTCTGTTGGATGGTCGTTAGCCGAAACAATAGGTCTACCAGGATTTCCCTCTTTGTGAATTTTGGGGAGCATGCAAAAGCGACCGGCTTTGGAGTTTTCATTTGGTAAAAGATAATCAAACGTTTGACCATCTATTTCTTTCTTGTCTAACATCTCCCTCAGTGCGGTCTTAATTTCTTCACTGATTGTTTTTGTTGGATCTGAATCTATTTTTTTTATAGAATTATATATATTATATATATATATGCAAGCAATATTACCTGGTAGGATGAAAAGACTTATTGATACTGCAGCAGTTCCGGTAAACGTTCCGCATTTGTACACTTTTTGAGCATCTTGATCTCTGGAGCAGCTCCTTTGTGACACGCCATGAGAAGAGTCTGATATGGCAGATTCACAGTTTGTTGATGTAAAAGCCCCTATTACAGCATTTACCGCATCTTGGTATGGAACAGGACCATGAAGTTTCACACTTAGACATTGTAAACAATCAAGTCCTAGAAATAATAAAAGAATCAATATTATTACTTTTCATGTAAGAAAGTTTTATGAGAATTGTAATTCTACTATTCAAACATATTGTTACAAAGAATTTATAGCGTCCGCATAATATGCATCGGCATATAAAACATTAATATGCATGGGGACGGTGCTAAGAAATCACTTGATGATCAATGGGTGGAGCTCTCCTCTTGATTGACAATAATCTCATTCTTGGTCATCTGAGCACTTTTTACAAGGGAGGGGCTTTATTCTGGATTGACAATACATCTGAGCACTTTTTACAAGAATTATGTCAATATGTAATCTTAAATACAGAGATTGGATAATTAAGATAATTTATCCTTTTGCAGTCGTCTGCAACAAACTAAAAAACACATGACCAGTATCTGTTCTGGGTTTGTCACAGTCTTTTCTGATTAGTTGAAATACATGACTTTGTATTTCCCTATTCATGACTAATTAACTTTCATGAAGCTAACTTCAAAAATTGTAACAAAAACATTCAGAGTGATAATAACAGTAACTGTGGGTTTTCCATGTAATATGTCAAAACATGTCCCAAGGTTATAAGACATAATGCACTCTCCGCCGTGTCGTGCATCATGTCTTCTAACCTTGAGATATATTTTGGAATATTACACGGAAAACCCACTATTATTGTATAAATGAAAATGGTATTAATGATAGGACACTGGCATGAGTTCGAACCTTTTGTAGAGTGATCCGTATTTGAGGAATTGAGGTATTGTTAACTCTCAGCGAAGTGATAAAGTACTAATACTTTGCTTTGTGAAGTGACAAATTCTCTAATATGATTTGATCGTAAATATAAGAAAAAAAATAATGTTAAAGTAAAAGGAGTAACCATTTGATTTTAATGGGGGGAGGGGGGTGCTGGGGGCAAGGAAGGAATTTGAAAATAAAAATCGAGGATCAGAAATTTCCCCCCAAAAAAATTTCAGGACAGGAGATAGCTGAAAAAAATAACCAGGATGACATATATGAAGCAAAATTTCTGTCTTGGACCGAAAAAAATGACATGATTACTTCGAGTGAGAATAAAATTGTCGGGCTCAAAAATTTCGTGAAAAAAAAATCCAGGATCAGATGTCCCCCCGATAAAGATTAAATGGTTGCTCCCTAAATAATCAAATGAGTGCAAAGTGTGAGAATTATGCTTGTGTTTTTCTTTTTAGGTTAAAAATATGTACGTGAAACTGTAATTAAGTTACTTCATGTGTAGACTGAAACTGCTGATTTAAATGAATCAACAGAGTCAGGCATCTGCAGTTTAAGTTTTGTATCATACTGGAGACACTAGATGTTTTGTGGTAACGCGTTACAAATCTAGCGATTCTTCTCTGAACCATTTCTATTTTATCAATGTCATTTTTTTCTTTTAAGTCTGGACTCCAGACTGGGCAGGCATGTTCCAGTGATGATTTGACCAGTGATTTATATGCCTGCATGGCTCTTTATTTTTTGTAGAGTTGATGTTTTGAGGAAGCAGAGTGTGTTTGTTGCTTTATTACAGACGTTGTTGATATGGCTGTGCCATTTAAGGTCGAATTGAATGGTAAGGGACCGACCATTTAACCTGAAGGGGGGGGGTTATGTTTTTTTTTTTCTGGACAGAAAATTTATTTTTTGCACGCGTATCAACAAAATATTTTTTTTCAAAATTAACATTATTTTTTTGGGCAGAAAGCCTCATTCAGAAAAATTTTTTTTCATCATTTTGGCAGCCAAAATATTTTTTTCACATAAAATCAGATCCAAAATATTTTTTTGAAAAAAACATAGCCCCCCCCCCCTTCAAGTTAAATGGTCGGTCCCTAATGCCGAGATATTTTACATTGTCAACATGTTCAGGTATCTGGCTATGTAGTGTATAGGAGTTTATAATGTGGTGTTTATTACGTGTGATTGAAAGTACGTTACACTTGTCGGGGTGGAATTCCATAAGCCACTTTTGTCCCCATTTCCCAAGTTTAGCAAGATCGTTTTGTAATTTGGAACAATCTGTTTCTGATTTTATTGCCAGATATGCTATGCTGTCATCAGAAAAAATGCGAATGGTGGAATTCAGGCAAACTGGTATGACATCTTTATAAAAGAAACAGGCTTTGGCCAAGAACAGAACTTTGTGGGTACCCCTGATTATACTTCTTCATAGTCTGATGTTGCGGATAACATGCATGAGATGGATTTGAAAGAAAACTGCTTATCCTTTTGTTTGTTTTGCCTTATATGCCATAGTAAATAAGTCAGAATGTATGGGTAAGGATGAAAGAAAACTCGCAATGAATGGAAGAAGCAAATTGTCGGAAAGAATGAATGGATGGCATAAAAGTGTTTCAATGATAGAAACATAAATTGTAAGATGCACAAAACAGGAAGAGAGACCTTTCCAATGACAGAAAATAAAAATTGTCGGAATTTATGAGTAAGGATTGTCAGGATGCAGGAGTAAGGATGCAAGAAAAATTTCGCTATAACAGAAACATAAATCGTCCCAAAGCATAAATGGATAACAGTAACGACACAATAAAAAAGACCATGAATATGAAAATGTGCTGCATTTCTAAGATTGGGAACGTCTAGTCTGCTATACTACATATTGAATAGAAGTACAGAAAATTTAATAGATTTGTGCTATGATTAGGTCGCTTTTTCTTTTTGTTTTTTTTGAAATGTGCTTCCGAATAACATATATTTATATATATAGTAAACTTCCGAGTGATATCGTTATCTACGACTAAGGATCTAGAATTTCCTGCTTAATATCCGCTTTTTTATGAAAAACTAGTGCATATGCTATTTATACAACATAACTAAAGCGTATTCTTTAAAAGTACAAAAAGTATAATTTAAATTTGACCAATCAGTAAACGCATGTCTTTCTTTTTTTTCATTTGTTGTCACAATTTCGAAATAAGTATAATGGATTCTTAAATTTGCACACTGGCCAAACTTATATACCATATCCAAGCTCTGAAGCATCGCTGAAGTCTTACTACTATCTCCGCGTCGACGATTACTGAGGCATGAACATCTTCCGGTGTGAGATTTTGATTCTGTCACAATAATTGTGGAGCTATTACTAGTATTTATTGCACACACCCACTTAAATCCCACAGAACACCAGAAAATGGTAGTCCCGCTGTTATCATGATCCGGTCTATTGTAAATAGCTTTTGACAGAATTATAAGACATTCTTAAAATAATTCTAAATTTTTGATGCAATAAGGTTATTTTACGTAACATGATGATAGGTGCAACCTACAGAAAGGCGTCAAGAAAAGGCTGTAAAGATCTCTAGAGCAGTACTCCTTTGATAGATTGTAAGGACAAGTTGAATCAAACTTGCATAATTTTGCAATGAGGATTGCTATAACTAGTAAATGTATGTTCATGGTTTCGCTGATGCAATATTGTCTGTTTATTTACTGAATGTTTTTAACTACTTCAATACTACAAATGAATGAGAGATCTTACAGGGTACATGTACTTGTAACAGTATCTTTATTAAACCACAAGATTTATTAGTCCCCTCCCGGCGATAGCCGAATGGGACTTAAGGTTTGCACTCCGTCCGTTCGTATGTCTGTCTGTCCGTTAGTCCCGCATCAGTTTTTTGCACTTTTTTCTCTAAACCAATGCAGGAATTGATCTCTATGAATTACAGATCAAGTTGAAGTTTGGTTCTGGTTCACTGATTTGACTTATGAAATTTGAGGAAAATATCAGTTTTCTGCACTTTTTTCTGAACTATTGCAGGTATTGATCTAATAATTGGTATGAGAGTCTACCTGAATGAGTTATGTAGATCAAGTTGAAGTTTAGACCCTTTCAACTGATTTTTGAAGGAGTTATGAGCCTTTGACTTAAAAAGTTTGAGTAAAATCAGTTTTAACACTTTTTTCTGAACCATTATAGGTATTGATCTAATATTTGGCATATGAGTCTACCTATATAAGTTACAAATCGAGTTCAAGTTCGGTTGTGGTCTACTGATTTTTCACTGAGTTACAGCATTTGGCATAGAAAATGTTAAATATCAATTTTCAACTTTTTTTTCGTAACCATTGCAGGCACCGATTTAATATTTGGTACACGAGTCTACCTTAATAGTGACAGATCTAGGTGGAGTTTTTTTGACAGAATTATGGGCCTTTGACTCAGGAGATCTATGTAAAATAGTAGTTTTCCGCATTTTTTTTTCTAAACCTTTGTAGGTATTGATCTTGCATTTGATATGTGAGTCTGCCTAAAAAAGTTAGAGGTCAAGTTCGAGCTTTGTTCTGGTCCACTGAATTTTGATAGAGGTATGGGCTTTTGACTCAGGAGATGCTAGTACAATGTCTTTGTCATTCTCTTCTAAACCATGACAGATATTGATCCAGTTTATGGCATGAAAGTCCACCTCCGTGAGTTACAGATCAAGTTTGTGCTTGGTTCCAATCGATTGACTTTTGAGTGAGCTATGGGCCTTTGACTCAGAAAACCTTTTTTCACTATTTTTTTTATCTGCCCACTGTATATAAACCACAGAAAACAGTTAATATACTTCATTATTCTGTCTGAATCACATGAGAAAAATTGTTGTTGATCAGTGTACAACAAAGTGAGAACGCATTCTCATGACCATCTGTGGCTTTAATCGAAATTATGGACCAACGTTAAGCAAACTAAACGTTCAACTTTGGCCCCCTATTAAAAAGATTTAAAAACGGATATCACTTTAAGAAAGACAATTCATTGGCATCTTGTTAAAATTTGTTTGTTCACAATTTTTATAGAGCTTTCTGTGTCAAAAGGTGAGACTTTGCCAATTGTCTTAAAAAATATGATTTGAATTTAAACCATGCTTTAGTCGATGTCTATTCTTCAGTCTATGTTCAATCCATTTATTGACATTATATAGAAGTACCTTTTCAAAATGAATTATTTCCACTGCTGTTTAAAATGAAATGCAGGTTATATTTTGTTACGGAATTTTATATGGAATCTCTTTTTTCAGTTTTTGAATCAGTTCCTGTCTACAGATAGCATGGATAAAGAAATGTTCCTCATTTTCTACTCTAGAGGTAGTACACTTTAGACAGGTTCGGTTATTTTGGGGAATATCTGTATACCTTTCTCTCTCGATTGCAAACATGTAGTTGACCATGATGGTTGAAGAAAGCTAAAAGTAACACATTAAATCTTCATGAATCGAATTTTTTTAATCAACTATTGGCTTAAGACTAAACATTGAACGTCGATTTATGTCGTTGACTTTCATTCTCATGACTTCATGTCAATAAATATATGCATTGACCAATAATCATTATCAAAAGGCTATAATTGTATGATAGTAGACTGCTGATTTATTATCAACTTCATGAAAACTAAAATTCTGTTAAAAGTGTATCTTTGTTGTCAATGACGTCATTAAGTTTAACGGCTTCATGTATATTTGTACTAATTTATTGGACGTTCACTTTTGGTCCATTTTTTAAAAAAATGATGTTGGTATACAATGCTGTTTTCAAGGCCAGTCGCTCACTTAGATAATCTTTTTGACGGGGTTGTCATCGTGCATTTCATTTTCATTTAACACACCAACTAAAACCCATGCATAAATACTTCATTTATCATACTTATAGATGATATAATTTATAACCATTTTCAAGGCAAGTTAATTAATGATCATATGAAAGAAAAATGTTCGCTCCAATGTATCACATTGATACTAAATTATCTAATGTCTTGCGGTACCGATGGATACATCGGCAAACGAATACCGAAGCAAGAAAAGGAAAGGGGAAATTCTAAAATCATAAATCCAACATCACGGCAACTCACAGCAACAAGAATTGAGACAGTATGACAAAGACAAAACAAACAAAGTGAACAAGAACGCCACAAAACTTAAGCACTAGCAGTGTGAACCCCTATAAAAACTGAGGTATCATCAGGTGCTCCGGAAGGGTAAGCATGATCTGCTCCACGCATGGCACCCGTCACACAGCCAGTTAAAATGATGATTTAAGAAACAAGGAATGCCATATCACAGAAAATTTATCGTGCCATATCACAGAAAATTTATCGTTAGTTGCAGTTCCTTGACTTTGAAATAGTTCATTGGCAAAATGAATGATAAGACACATCAAAGACAAAATATGATTACTTAAAACCACTTATTTTTTTAATCCATTAAAAACTGAAAAATATTAATGAAACTTTAAACCATGCTATGCACTTAATTATGAACAGCCGAAGAGCCTAAGAACAAGAAAGAGTAATCATGGTTTTGTAGGCTCCTGGGTATAAACTTATATACAGGAGAGAAATGAGTTAAGCTCGAGCTAGCGACCATTTTCTAGCGACCACTTTTCTATCGACCACTTTCATGGCATGTATGTAACCGATTCTTTACAGGAGACAACAACTCTCTGGTTGCTAGCTTGATCTTAGTGAGAAATGATGTATGTCAAAATTACCTAAACACATGAAATGTTCAATATTTGATCTTATAAATTGCATTGTAGAGACGCGCGGCTTTTTTTTCATTAAATACTACAGAAAATGAAAAGTTGGAAATCGGAGAACGGATATAAGAATTTCCTTCTTTTTATTCTTGTAAAGCGTCGCTTTGTCCTTCCAAATAATTGGCATACAACAGCCGAAAGACCTACATGATTACTGTTGCAATAACAAGCATATTGCTTAAAAATCCTTAATTCTATTATAAGCCCTTATCTCAAAGTAAGAATTCATTTTCTTACCGTCCGTTTCTCCAGCAGTAAATACAATTAATATCAAAACTATCTTGTACATGGCTTAACTAAAGTTCTTTCTCTTGTATAAATAAGTCGCTTGTCATCTGCTGTATACGTTGAAACTTTACTCACAAATCATATGTTTTAACTGTGTATTTGTCCAATACAAATTATTTTAATTTTTGAATGTTTAATTGTACTAGATAACTTAAAAACCTCTTAAATGTTTTATTTTTCCCTATTTCCGGATGTTAAGTAAGGATGCTACTCAATTTGTTTATACAATAAAATACCGGTTGGCAGAATATAATTTATCTGCCCACTGTATATAAACCACAGAAAACAGTTATATACTTCATTGTTCTGTCTGAATCAAACGAGAAAAATTGTTGTTGATCAGTGTACAACAAAGCGAGAACGCATTCTCCTGACCACCAGTGGCTGTAATCGAAAATTTTTATAGAGCTTTCTATGTCAAAAGGCGTGCCTTTGCCAATTGTCTTCTAAAAATATAAATTGAATTTCAATCACGCTTGAGTCGATGTCTGTAATATTCTTCAGTCTATGTTCAAACCATTTATTGATACCAAAAAAAAAAAAAAAAAAAAAAAAAAAGAATAAATAAATAAATAAATAAAATAAAGAGTGCTGTGTGGCAGTTCGTGTAAGCATAAATAAACAAACGAGTTAAAATTCTTGTCGAACTGCGATAAAAGGTAAAACAAAATATATATACACATATCAAAATATAAAAGATTAAAAAACAAGCAGACAGAGGTAGGGATTGGCCAAGATCATCGACATTAATGTCTTCAAGGGGCCGTGGAAGAGAAACAAAAAACAAAGAAAAACATTTATTGATATCAGATCGAAGTACCTATTCAAATAATTTCAACTTATTTTACATAAACTTGCATTACTTTTGTTTTTTGTTCTTTTTTGCCCTGTGTATAATTTTGTTCGGTAATTTCGTAATTACACTTATTTACATACAGAGAAACTAATAATGTGTCACATCAAATAACAAATAGGCAGACAGAAAGAATTGTAAACATGTATTTGTGATAAATCAAAAGCACTATGCAAATCTAAAACTGGATGAATCTGAAATATCTTTCGCATACTAGTATAGTATGTTGCAACAATACGTTTATTCACCATCGAGTAAGTTTTTTTTCTTATGTGACAACATTCCCGAATAAAGTTCAACATGTCAATTGTTCATAGGGTTTGATGTAACGTCTTTTTTTCTAAATCAATTAAACAATTATTCAAAATACAGAGGGAAAGGAAGTCCAAATCGCAAAAATCTAAGACAACTACTAGGCTCAAGGGGCCGGACAGTTCACCACTTCCGTTTTGGTTTACTGTCCGGTTAAACCCGTGTACTTGTCAACCAGTCGTATGAAGCTGTCGGGCAAGAATGTCCCGTAAGTATTACAACCTTTTCATGTCACACGAAGTAGTCTAGAAAGCATGTCATGAGAATTACAAACCCTCACATGTCATCTAAGGCTGTCTTGCTAGCCAGTTTCGTGAGTATGTAAGTCATTTAAGTCACATATGAAGCAATCTTTTGTTTTCTGTGACCACACCCCTTACCAGTCCTGAGGGTACTAACAAAATTATAAAACAGAATTTTCACAGCAAAAAGACAAAGCTGGTGTAAAACCACCGGTAAAAATTGTCAACTGCAATGATCATGACCTGGTACAGGCATTTCAAAAGAAATTGTAGGTAAAACCGGTTTCATGGCGCGCCACTGCCCCCTCCCCCTTTAAATTGCGGTAGTGTCAGGTACCAACTTTACAGCAAATCTATTGAAAGGTCATAGATAGTGAAATGAAATGATCATCCAAGTATTAGTACCCACTCCTTGCATGTCATGTAGGGTGGCTAAACATTCATTTCCCATGAGTTTTTCTTTTCTCACCATTATATTTCCAAATTACTTGAGGTGATTTTGCAAACCTGTCTTGTGAGGAATGCATTCCTTACTAGTCACAAAAGGCGGTCTTGCAAGTTTTGCTTGTCTGTTATCCGTCCCATTAGACGATTTTACCAATTTGTTAAATAAAAACCATCGTATACCAGCTGTAAAAAGCGGCCTTGTAAGTTTTGAAGTGAATACTCGCCTCTTACCAGTCATATGAGACGATTTTGTCAGTTTGTTAAATAAAAACCATCGTATACTAGCTGTAAAAGGCGGTCTTGTTAGCTTTTCATTGAATAACACTTCTTTTTATTGTCCCATGAGGTTCTACAAACCTTTTGGTTTGTTTGGACTATTCCTTATCAGCCTCCAAGAAGGTAATAGATTAATTTTCTATTATTATATCTCACATTGGACTGTTAGTCCCCGCGGGTATTTACCAGCCCAGTAGTCAGTATTTCGGTGTTGACCCGAAACCCGATTCTATTAGGAACCTTACAATATCTAAATTTTTGTAAATTTTGTTGAAAACAGTTTTTAAACATCTTTGAGTTATGGTCTTCCAAACGTTTAGATTTTATCTGCACTGAAGAGAAATAAGTTGTCGCAATGTGCATATGAAGAAATTAGATTAACAGTAACTTCGGTATTTGGTTATTTTTTTCATCTAGTCTATCCAAAAGATCTCAAAGTTAAGGATACTACCACATCTGCCCTATTACCTGACCTTCATCTAGAAATTGTATGACAAACGCGATGACTCTAACGCCAGCTAATAGAGTTAACCCCTCCCATTTAATTCGCTATCAAGGGCCTCTGATTGATACAGTTCCATATTTACATTAGTCCTGTTGCTTATAAATTGGCTACTCAAACAAGGGTATGTAGTCTATAACTTGAAGTCATCACTGCAGACATCACGAATTTGTGAAGCACTACAAAATATATGTTTCCTAGATGACAGGAGACTACTATTTTACAACTTAAGCATATGAAAAAGAAAGGAAAGGAGATTACATCCCATTTCAAGGTTAAAAGGACCTCCCCAAAAAAGCATCTAGCGGTCACCGTTCGGCCTTCAACACAGTGAGAAACCTCACACCTTATAGCAAGCTCTAAATGGCCCAAAAGTATAAATCATTGGAAACAAACCACATCCAATAACCCGAATATTAAGAAACTAAAATTTTATAAGAAGACAAGGACAAGCCAATGTCCAACATATTCCTGACTTGGGACAGGCGCAAAAATTGCGGTGGGGTTGAACTCGTTTTCTTTTCGTTTTTCACCCCCTATGTAAGGTGAATGGCAAAAAATAAATACACAAAAAGACTAACAGTAAAAAACTCTTTATCACGATAAAAATTCTTATTACCTCCTGGATTTGACTTCATCGCCGGAATTGGCATGTCCAACACGGCCGGCGTCTTATAAGAAACAGGAGTTGCTTACTCTACTAATGCACCTGATCTCACATATAGTTTTTCATTGGGTCCGTCTTGTTAACCGTAGGTGTGAACCATTTTTCTTTTCTTTGCCATACGTTTTGGATTTATTTTGTGTTTTCGAGTCTTTATTTGGACTGTTGGTTCTGTTCTCACTATTCCTTATCAGTCACATGAGGCATTCATAGTTTACTTGCATTTTGCAAACCTTAATATGATGTGTAATTAACATATTAACTGTTTAAGGTGTAGTTTTGGTGTAGCCTTTGAGGTATATTCTGTTGAAATAACAATAAGACAATATCATGGACTACATTGAACTTTTATTGTAAAAATATGCAGTTAGCCAATAGATCTGCATTTTAATTGCTACGTAAAAGATCTACATCGTCCAGATGCACCACTAAACTTCCTTCACAGCCCCTGACCACTTTGTTGACCGCAGTCAGAGATGGCCTAAAAATTACTGTGATAAAGCTTACTTCGCGAGCTGTGTGAATCAGATGTAGATTCTCAAAAATTATAAAGATCTCCTTGAAAAGTATCCTCAACTAGTCTCATCCATTGTCAGAGCATACTAACTTTTAATTTTTCTACTGTTTATACAATTCTGCCAAGGAACAAACTTCAAACAGTAATTCAATACATGAATGTTTCTGCTCTAAAAATGAAGAACGAAGGTACATCGTTTTAGTATTCGGGAAAAGACAAACAATATTTTGTTCAGAACCAACCGATTCAAGTAAGAAGTACATTGAGACTGACGTAATCAAGATGTTAGAATTTTCTATCCGCAATTGTTTTGTCCAATTCGGAGGCCGCATTTTCAAATAGACAATATGGATTTCTTTGGGAACTAGCTGTGCGCCACTTTTAGCTGGCCTTTACTTGTATGGTGCAAAGTTTTTACAAGAGAAATACTTCTAGGAATATCAGAAAGGCAACTGTAAATTTATTTAAAAGGCTATTGTGACCCAGTCGTTAAAATTGACAATAAAGGAATGGTCGGCAATTACAATGACACTGCTGGCAATAAATGAATTAAAAGAAGACTTATATATAGTATGTAGCAGGATACCGGCAGGTTAATGTGCCAGCATTCCATTGTAAGAAAAAAAACAATACGGGAACTTTCACAGTAACTCCCTGGTATGGAGTGAGACCGGACAAATCCACGTCTATTGATATGTATGCATCGTTCGTCCTGTGAGATGTGATATCTTCAAAGCAAAGATCGTAGACATACATGTACATTGTAAATAAGTCCGACATCAAAGGGCTCAATGCTGGCTTTATTCATCTGTAAAAGGGGTTAAATTACCAAACAGAATTTTAAAGAGCCAAAGTACAAAAGCAAATAGACAAAGCAGATTGAAAACTACCGGACAAATTGTCGACCGCAATGGTCCTGACTTGGTACAGGCATTTCAAAAGAAATGGTTGCTTAAACCGGATTTATGGCGCCAAACCTCCCCTTAAATTATACTGGTCAACCAACTAGTGATGACGGCCATAGAACTTCAAGAGTTTCAATTTCATCTATTCCTGCTATTATGCCTAAGTATTTTTCTGGTAACTTATGAATGCAAGGGAAGTCCTCGTATTTGGATGATGCTTTATCATAACATACCAACAGAGATAAAGAATAAAAAGGAATGTTACTAGGTTAATCATGGGAGTTCTTCTAATCATAAAGCTATGCTCTAATCATCTTCGAAGTCATTTTTGCAACGCACTTGGGTCAAGAAACTACTATAATCCAAAAGTTTGGATCTTAAAGCTTCGGTGAAAAGATGACAGTTGTCTGTGGCTTGGATTAATGTTTTAGAATAGCAGGTGTAATATAAGACGGAAGAGATGCCTACTCAGTGAAACTGATTTCTCCAATGCTTTTTAATTGGATCCGTGTTGTTCATCTCTGTGGTCTAGTATGTATCTTACTTACGTAATATCTTTGTTTCTTTGTTTTCTCGATCTTGTCATTGTCTTTTGGTCTATTCTTATTTTTGGACTTATGGGTCAGGGAAACATTTCTCGGTGCGCTTCTATTGACATCATGGGAATTTCTTCTCCGAAATTACCCAATCGCAGGTCACATGGTCGAAGAGTGAATTATAACATCAAAAGCAAACGTAAAACATAGTAAATATAAAAGATCTATATACTGTTTTCAAAAACAATGGGCAGCATGATTTGTTCACTAAACTTTGTTCAATTCCTGTAACACAACTTTATAAAATCTCTCTGGAGTGTGATAACATGTCTGTTAATAGTCCGCTCTATGAATGTTCCAAAATTATTGATGCTTTCTTTCTGCTTTCATCGACTTTATCCGAGAATCGACAAACACGATAAGCACGTTATACAGTTTTTGAAAATTAAATACATTAATAAAGGAATTGACCTCATTGATATGGCAGGCATTTTTCGGGACCCAGATATTCAAAAGCTTGTACCCGTCTATTTTGACAACCAGGACATGCCTGTCATTTCCTTTTCTTATAAAAAAAAACCTACTAGAAACATTTTTTTCAGTTACTCTTCTATTACCTCTGATGCTAATTTCGAGAAGAACTACCCTTGCAGCTGAGACTGTTCCACGTCACCGTATCGCTATGACCCTTGTGGACATATATTAACGGGGAATCTTAACATCATTGTAGATAAGGAAGCCGGACAATTCTTTAGGAAAGGGCCTAAATATCACCCGCCTTCAAAAATAAACTGGCAAGCATGTTTTGATATAATCAAAGACGCTGTTACCAATTATTGTAAAAAATGGTGCAAACGAGAAAGTGCAGACAAGCATGCTCTAAATTTGTTTAAAGATAAAATTATTACCAAGGTCACCAACAGAATAAATTTTTGTAAAGAAAATTATGTTGAGTCACCTCCTAAGCTGTCTGTAAATAGAATCAAGTCAAAATTGAAGGATCTTGTTAAAAAATATGTGTTTGGACCTGTTGACAAGGCTTCTAACAACGTTGCTATTGTCTGAAAGAAATACTACATCGATGTCCAACAAAACGAACTGGACAAGTCAGACACTTTCAAACGTACCAATTGGGACGAAAAAACGTTAACCAAACAGTAGTTAATGTGGGAAAAAGCCGCAGGTTTTCAAAAAACGTTTTTCAAAAACCTGCGGCTTTTCCCATATTAACTACTATCTACGGGACTAACGAGAATAAACAAACATGTAAGATTTGTTATTCACTACAGTTGAGACGGGTAAAACGGGCTAGATTTTTAATGAGGTCTTAGTTCACTCACATTTTTTACGTTGCTTGCGGTTTAAGCATCTCATAAGTAAAACAAAAATCTTTTAGGTTTTACTCTTTTTCCAACGCTAAAGACTCTTGTTTAACTTGTTAAAGACACTGCTTATAAACTCTATCCTTTTTTATATAAGTAAGAAAAATAATAATCCAGTAATAAAAAATGTTTAGAGGAACACAGTTCTGTGATAGATATGAGTATTGTAACTTTTTACTAGATACTCCTATAGTGTCTCCACCAAATGGTCAACAACAAACAAAAACGGATTACAAATTTAGCATAAATGATAAGGCTTCGTTTTATGACTGGTATAATGCGTATTTTTTAATCAAGTTTAAAGTAGATAAACTAGCTGACGGAGCAGCACCGGACAACGACACAGTATCTGTTATTTCAGATGTAACAAATTTTCTTAGTCAAATGACAGTCCACCAAAACGGAAAAACAGTTTACGACTGTAATAATTTATCTCTAGCAAATCACGTCAAATCATTGCTTACACTTTCAGATGGTTATGTTAACAGCTTAGGCAAAAACAGCCTTATTTACCCTGATAATATTGCAACCACTGCTGATAATATAGGATTTGCTGCGAGAACAACGTTAACGAATGCAAGGAAAGAAGTAACGGCGGAAATACCATTAAATAGATTTTCTTTCTTTGCCTCGTTGGAACAAAATCTTTTACCCCCGGCACAGA
>MJUU01026866.1:132051-145490 GCA_002080025.1 Modiolus philippinarum | reverse complement strand
AATGAAGATCTGAATGAGAGGAGTATCTTTGCAACATAATGTTTTCATGAATTTTTTATCGTTTCCGAGATATCGTGATAACATAATTTTTGAATGGCAGCCATTTTAAAAATGGCGGATAAATTTTTTTTTCACCTTCCATAAATGAAGATCTTAAAGAAAGGAGTATTTTTGCAACACAATGTTTTCAGAAATTTTTTATCGTTTCCGAGATATTCCGATAACAAAATTTGGAATGGCGGCTATTTTCAAAATGGCGGACGAAATTTTTTTTTTGATCAACCATAAATGAAGATCTTAAAGAGAGGAGTATCTTTGCAACATAATGTTTTCATAAATTTTTTATTGTTTCCGAGCCATCGTAATAACAAAATTTCGAATGGCGGCCATTTTCAAAATTATGGACGAACATTTTTTTTTGAGAATCCATAAATGAAGATCTTAAAGAGAGGAGTATTTTTGCAACACAGTGTTTTCATATTTTTTTTTATGGTTTCCAAGATATAGCGATAACAAAATTTCGAATGGCGGGCGAGAAAAAAAAAATTTGACCCCAGATTTGTAATCAGGACCTTAAAAGCTACCTGGAAACCAAATTTCATCGAAATCAGATAACTTTTAGAAATTTGCATATTTCAAAAACTCGTAACCGTGGTCGCGACCCCAAAAATATTTTTTGCGTGACAAATTATCCTTAAGATGACTGAGACATTTTCCCCACCTCAGAATTTTGATTACAAGGTTTTCGGTCCTCGGTCCTCGGGGAGATAACTCCGTTACTAAAAATAGATCAGTTTCACAGGGTCAGTGGCTTCGTCCCCTTCCTAAGCCGATTAAGTGTACCAAGTATCGAACTGATATGTCGCGACACTTTTTCGCTGTGGGCGACAGAAAAAAAAGTATGATAATAACCAGAAGAAATACAATAAGGTGAAAGACCTTAATAAACTATGAATTTTGTACAATCAATCGATGTTTTCTTCGAGAAGGGTAATTATTATACTTATTATTTGCAAACGGCTATGTTGACATAAAAAAGTTCTAACTACCGCAAAAACAGCACGAAAAAAGTTGCTAACTGATTCTAAACCATTTGACAATTGTTCGCCTTTATCGTTGAACAAAGAAGAGGGAATGACACCTCCCAATTCCCAGAATATTTTTACCTTTTTTCCCAATTTCCACATTTTTTTGCCCCTTTTCCCAAATCCCACATTTTTTAGACTATTCCCATTTCCCACACTTTACATTTTGAAACACCAATAACATCAACAAATTTATTTGCCCACATGCTCAATAAAGTTAAATTTCTTCTTTCATGGGAAATATCCTTACAAGAGGACCACAGCATATCAACTGGGATCTTATGGATACTGTGGAGGATATGCCAGAAAATAGATTGAGCGTGAAAAGATGAAGACCTTGATTTTTTTACGGTTCGGTTCTCACTTACTTTCTTATTGATTGAATGGGTGCACATCGCTAGTGTCGGACTAATGAGTGTCGGACTAATTAGTGTCCGATTAATGAGTGTCGGACTAATGAGTGTCGGACTAATTAGTGTCGGATTAATGAGTGTCGGACTAATGAGTGTCGGACTAATT
Organism: Modiolus philippinarum; assembly: GCA_002080025.1. Taxonomy (NCBI): domain Eukaryota; kingdom Metazoa; phylum Mollusca; class Bivalvia; order Mytilida; family Modiolidae; genus Modiolus; species Modiolus philippinarum. Next base: position 143,886 of record MJUU01026866.1, on the reverse strand, counting down.
AGTGTCGGATTAATGAGTGTCGGACTAATGAGTGTCGAACTAATTAGTGTCAGACTAATGAGTGTCGGACTAATTAGTGTCAGACTAATGAGTGTCGGACTAATTAGTGTCAGACTAATGAGTGTCGGACTAATGAGTGTCAGACTAATGAGACAACCCCGATTGAATTAAGATGGTAAGGTCTATGATCCCATAACGAATCAATCAGCTACTTCGGTATTTTGTTATCTTTAAGGTCAATATGAGAACTAATTCAAAAATGCTGAAGTTTCCAGATATTTGCCCTCCATACACGACGAATATCCCGTTGTTCTTGCGATAAGGCCCAATAATAACATAATTTTTATCTGTAAGAATAATTACAGCGAAGGAACTTGGAATTGGTGATTTTTAGGGCAATCCATCCTACACAGCTACTACGCTGTCTAAGGAGGGGATACTACATTTATATATTTTTTTGCTTTCTTTTGGGATTTCGGCAAATGATGAAGATAATAATACTGGATACACAAATTATACTAATGCCTATACAAACAATGGTACACCACTAGATCTGTTAAATGTTCTACAAAACCTATTTCTAAGCTATTCAGCTGTAAAAGAGGGCCTTCAAATATATTTTGATACTTGCCTTTGTTGTAAAACTGATGATGTACTTGACATCTTGAACTCTAGATCATTTTCACACTTTAACAGCTTTTAAACTTTTGACCTATCTGCATAAAATTTATATACTACCATTTCTCATGAACAACTGTAATCTCGTCTGAAAGTGTTTCTCCCATAAGAAGGGAGAACAGAAATATAAGTACATTGTTATGGGTAGAGAACAAGCATACTATGTGTAATACGACAACCAAAAAAAGTATACAGAGTGATTAAATGTTAGAGTTTGTAACCCACACTATATTTGTGAGTTTGGAGGGCTTGTTATTAACAGACTAAAGAAATTCCATTGGGCATAAATTGTGCATCTCTTTCAGCTGATATGTTTCTCCACTGAACAAACTTGGCTGGACAAATTGAAGGGATTTTTCAAAGCAAGGGTAAAAAATAAGCCCAATCATTTTATTTTAGCCCCCGTTATACAGATAATACTTTGTCACTAAACAACCCTAGCTTTGGCGATTTCCCTAACTTTATCTAACCAAAAAGAGCTCAAAATTAAAGATACCACGACACTTCCACATCGGTCTTATTCCTTGACCATCATCTGAAAATTGACAACAAATATAGACTTATAACTAGGCTGTATCATAAACGCGATCACTTCTCTTTTCCAATAGTCAACTTTCTTTGTAGCAACATTCAAACAGCACCAGCATATAGAGTTTAATTCTCAAAACTTATACGCTACTCAAGGGCATGTGGTCCATACAGTAACTTCCTTGATAGAGTCTGGTCTACTTAAACAAGGGTATGTTACCAATAACTTGAAGTCATCAATGCACAAGTTTTACGGTCGACATCACAATCTTCTTGACCACTATGAGATATTTGTTATCAAGGGCTGCCATACATTATTCTTGTAAATTATGGTTGAATTTGCTTTGGCAAGTTTTCAGAGGAAATAATCAAAATATGATTTTTTTTTCATATGCTAAAATGTTCAATTAATATTCCATGCTGTCAGCCTTGTCTTTTTGTCTGGAAGACTCATATAAAGAAACCATCCATACATCAGTACAGGCATGGTCAAATTTACTTGAAACGTTTCATAGCAGCTGATAAAACAATGTTAATCTCACTTTGATGTAAGGTTAAACTATGTTCACACGCTTGCAGTTATCTTTTCTTAATGGATCACAGAGAAATGAGGTTTTTTTTTTTTGTTTTTTATTTGTTTTTGTTTTTTTGTTTGGTTTTTTTTTTGTTTTTTTTGTTTTTTTTGTTTTGTTTTGTTTTTTTTTTGTAAAAGACCTTCCATACGTTATTCCTGTAAAGTTTTTGATGAATTTGCTTCTGTGGTTTCAGAGGAGATGATAAAAATGTGATTGTCCGTAAGGGTCTAATGTTAAGCTACGTATTACGCTTGTCGTATCCAAAAATAAATAAGTATACTTCGTAAAGGACCTGATCCATATACTATTCCAGTACAGATTGATCAAATTTGATATTATACTTTCAGAGCAGATTAATGAAAACAAGAGGCTCTCAAGAGCTTGTATGGCTCACCTGCACCCTGGCTAACACAGACAACCTTTGTTAAAGGATCTTAATTAAACTATGGTTATCGTTTGCCAAGAGAGTTCTCAGAGGATAATACCCTTTGGCGTGTTTAAGTTGGGTCCAACTTTGGTTCCCTCTTCTGTGGCGGATAATAAAAGGACTTCTGTGGCCTACTTTTGGTTCCAATTGGCTAAGCAGTTGCAGGGAAGATCTTTGAATGTGTTTTCATATATATAGGATCCAATGTTAAACTATGTTTACTGTTTGCATCTGTCATGGATATAGCGCAGACATAATTGTAACAAACATTTTTTTGCATGGAACCACCTAAAGACTATAGTGGCCAAGTTTTTTCAAATTGGCTCAGCAGTGTTAGAGGAGGAGATCTTGGAATGTGTTTTTCCCATGTTAAAACTACTTGCATGTTCCACGATGGCAGGTAGTCTGGATAGAGCGCGGACGTTAAAAACAACTTTTTGCAGAGGACCACCCAACGACTATTATGGCCAAGTTTGGTTCCCACTGGCTAAGCAATTTCAGAGAGGATCTTTAGATGTGTTTTCGCATAGGGTCCAATGTTAAAATTATGTGCCACACTGGCGGCCATCTTGGATATAGCGAGGACCTAAAAAAACAACATTTTGCGCGGGGAACCATCTCGGCATCTGAAGATTATTGTGGCCAATAAGTTTGGTTTCAATTGGCCAAAAGTTTCAGAGACGAAGATCTTCGAATAAAACGTTTGGACGGACGACAGACGAAAAGTGATGGCAAAAAACTCACCCTGGTTAGGTGTTTTCAAACCGGGTCCAATGTTAATTATTGCTATGCACTTGCAGCCATATTTTAAATGGGTCAGAATGACGTACATGAGTACTTTTTGTAAAGGAATTTCCATACATCTTTCCTGTCATTTTTGGTCAATTTTTTTGTCAGTAATATGATAAAATGTGATATGCACAACTGTATATGGTGCTTGCTACATCATAAAGTTAAGCTAAGTAGTATCAGAGGACTTCTGTGGAAAAACTTTGTGATGAATAGACAGACAAGCATGACAGAAAGTTGGGGATACATGATTAACCTTATCAACGGTCATTGTAACTTTGTCCAAGAGCCGAAAATTAAATATCAATTAAAGATAAACAAGAGAATGCCATGAAAATGAGACACATTTCCATGACTATTTATGTTAATGTCACTGCTCAATGATGGTGAATAAAATGTGACCAAACAAAATATATAGATCAAAATAGAGTATATCCACCTTTAAAAGCTAACAGATGATTCGGAAAGATTTATCATGGGGGCAATTAACTCATCTTCTTTGTCCTTCATTGTCATTATTGCTGTGTTTGTCAAGCGACTCTCTGTGTATTTCTTCATAGTTCTTTCTCAGTTTCGGTGAGAATAATTTCATTTCCTTCGGTTTAATCTCGGTTTCTACCAATTTATGTCTGGAAAAGCTTGATAGAAACTAAAAGAGTTTTATAACCCAAATTATAAAAACCCAAGGGACCAACCAAAAGTTGATTTTTTGATAAAAGACCTTTTAAAAAGCGACCACTTTTGATTTTTTACTCATTATTAATTTTTTAAGGTAGTTAAATTTCCCATTACCCACATTTTTGTGATTTCCCACTTCCCCAATTTTTTTCATCATTTTTCCCATTTCCCTAAATTTTTTACCCATTTTCCCATTTCTCAAAACCGTGTCATCCCTCTCAGAGAAAGTGCATATGAGCTGTAAAAATCCTACAGAAAATCCTACATTATTTTAATTCTATGTTGAATGCTGTTATTTATTATATTACCATATTAAAACAGAGGTAATCAGCGATTACAAAGATCGCCTCGTTATGGCACGTTGTCGCAGCAACCAAATTTTGCCTGGATGCTGACATACAGCTCATTAAAATTATTGCAATTAGAGTTAACATATGTGTTATGGTCTCATGTTCATTTACTCCATATCCTTTCGTAAAATACTTTCAAAATTGCATGCATATGCAAGGTTACATTAACCAACAGTGAACAGTTACTGAGCTATGAACTCGGATGTATAAATTAATGTAAGTCATTCATGCGTAAAATGTAGGTTAAAGTGGTCTAATTTTGTCTGAATGCTGACCTACCATCACAGATGCATGCACATGCACATGCAAGATGATCCTACCATGTAAAGTCCCTGGGATCTGATCCCTGACATGAACTTGAATGTAAGTCACTCAAGTGGAAAATGAAGGTCAAAGTGACCCAATTTTCACAGATGCATGCATGTGCAAGGTTAGATTATCCTACCATGTACAGTGACCGAGATATCAACTCGGATGTAAACTTGAATGTAAGTCACTCAAGTGGAAAATGTAGGTCAAAGTGACCCAATTTTGCCTGGATGCTGACCTACCATAAGAGATGCATGCATGTGCAAGGTCAGATGATTAAACCATGTACAGTGACTGAGATCTGAACTCAGACGTAAAGTTGAATGTAAGCCAAAGTTATCAAATTTTGCCTGGATGCTGACCTACCATCAGAGATGCATGCACATGCACAGTTAGATGATCATACTATGTATAGTTACTGAGATATGAATTTAGATGTAAAGTTAAATGCAAACCACTCAAGCGGAAAATATAGGTCAGAGACCCAATTTTCTTAGAGGCTGTGAGTCAACCCAAGATGCACCTGCATGCAAAGTTTGATGATCCTACCCTGCAGACCTGGGGTAATTGAAAAATGTAATTGTAATTGACTGTAATTAATTACATTTTCTTATGTAATTGAATGCAATGTGTAATTGAGAGAAATTTCAATTACATGTAATTGTAATTTAATTAATTACAAGGCTGAAAAACCATGTAATTAGAATTACTTTTTCAATTACTTTTCAATTACATGTGAACAAGTTTGATATACATGTATTTATTTGCATAAATTCAAGGTTCTGTTTTAAATAAAATCATAAGACCAAAGATAGAAAATGTTTTGATATCTTTCTCATTTCGCTTGAAAAATGTTCTACTTACATTTTAAACTTATTTTAAAATAATAATGATAATATAAGTATTTCCAAATGACAATGTTAATTTACTTAGTTTAAGGACTTTCCTAAATTTGTATGTATGGTCAAAAATTTAAATTTAAAATATATGCCACTGATGGATAAGAGCTAGGACTAGCAAAGGTTTATTACTCATATGAGGGTTAATAATAAGTTGGTGTAATATAAGATGATCTGTAAGATATGAATTTCAAGTAAAATTGTTGAGATATTCCAATATATTTGAATTACATGTACTTTACAGGTACAACCATAATTAATTCTATTTTATAATTGTACACATAGTTCATTAAATGCAAGTGTTTGGTTTCCTTGCATTTTTTTGGCTTATACCCATGTGAGTATTTGAATTTGATTCACCCAAATGTACATGTACCGGTACTTGTTCTTTTTTGTATAAAACTGCATTTTGAAGCATTTATTCATTGCAAGGTTCATATCTCCTAGACATCAATCATTTTTCAAATTATAAATTACAATTCCACCTAAACTCAGTCAACACACATGAATTGTTATTATGGGTATCATAAGTTAATAAAGAGAAATATTATTTTATTTATTAATTAACATTTCCTGTACTCACAGGTAAATTACTAAAATTATTTGAAGTGTAAAGACTCTATAAACATACTAATTTACAACCAGCAATTAAGTTTTACTTATCAAAACAAAATGTCATAAAGGTTTTGATTGATGTAATAACCAAATAATACATTTAATGAGAAAAACAGAGTACACTTGTCTATATCTTAAGGGGGGTAGACCTGGGGTAGGAGGAGATAACTCTGTTTTTCACTTTTTATTACTTAGACAAACAAATAGAATCATTACAATAGGTATTATCAAAATTTTTAAATTGTAAAAAAAATTTCCACACAGCAAATGAATATTAATTTTGTCCTGAAAACAAATACCCAACATCCAGTTATTCATAATGAGTGCATTTTACTCTACATTTTTGCAATGCTGTCCATCGATAATAAAAATATACATTAGTCAGATTTCTTCCAAGGGAGGTAATTTACAGCACAGATTCGGCAATTTTATTGATTTTTACCCACTTAATTCTGAATTTAGAAAAAATGGGACGGTAGAATTTTCTAAAATTTTGATATATCTTACATATACTAGTTTTTTTTCTATTCTCAGTTTTTGGTGAATATTAAACGACAGAAATTTTTACAAGAAGTGTTGAAAAGTGATCAAAATAGAGTAAAAATATCAGCCTATATTATTCAGAACACCCATGTATTTCAGTTCAAACTATTTAAATTTACTATCATTATTCATGCTTTCTTTCACACATGTCTAAACTACAGAATTTTGCATTTGAAATAATCTTAAATCGAATACAAATTTAGTTAGAGCCAATTTTATACACCACAATCAAGTCCTGAACGGACCAAATAATATGAGGAAACAGGGCATCTTTGATGACCACTAGACATAAAACGGGACGGTAGAAATTGTTGAAAATTATTGAAAGTCGACATGAACATGTGTAGTTTTAATGCTGAAAATATTAAGAAAATTAAACGGGTGGAAAATTTTAGGACTGCCCAGGTCTACCCCCTTAAGATGCCAAATTATGTTAATCTATTTATTTATTTTAGATAATAACACAGATAAATATATAAAATGGTTTACGGTTTGAAAATATCTGCAAAAACATGAATGGTGTTTTCACATGATTATGTGAAATTTGTATATCTTTTAAATTTTGAAAAAAAATTAATACTTACTTCACATATGCCTTATATTGTTATGTTTTCTTGTATAAACACTTAATTGATTCCAAAATAAAGAGTACATGAACACTGTTAATTTTTTGTAGCTAATACATAAAAAATATCTTCCTACTTAATAATGAAATGAAAACCAACAAAACGTAACATAATTGTTTTTTCATGAACATTAACTATGCGATATTCAAGTTTAGACCCTAAACAGGGGCACCTTACAGATGCAGTCATTTGTTTATTGCTGTAGACTTATTATATATCTGTTGAATGATCTATAAAGTTAATGGAAATATTCTTGGCAAACCCCAAATATCAATTACCCAGTAGATTTTACCTTTCATAAAAATTGTCCTTGGATGTCGCCATATAAAGTGTGTATCTCATCGTACATATCATGTAACGTGAAAAATTAAAATGTAATTTGTAATTTAATTAATTACATTCCTAAAGTAATGGTAATTTAATTAATTACAACAAAGAAAATGTTGTAATTGTAATTGTAATTTAATTGAGGAAATTTGAAATGTAATTGTATAGTTACTAAGATATATACCTAAATGCGGACGCGGACGTGGACGCTGGGGGTACTCCAATAAACTCCCTCAACTTCGTTGAGGCGAACTAAAAATGCCACATCATTTTAAATTTTGTTATGCAGCAAAAGTGTATTTGAACTATAATTAACACCTAGTATATAAAGCACTGTCTACCTTTAGATAAAAAGCTATATATATAAAACATTGTACTGATTATTGTTATATACAATACATTTCAAACTTGTTCATCTCAGGTCATCACGCAAGCAGTCTAATCATCAACGAGGAGGAAGTGGCAAGAATGTGGTTATCATTTGATGCTGTTCGTAAGAAGATATGGTCTCCTTTCTCTACCTTAGCCACCACCACGGTGGAGGAAGAGGATTCCTTCATATTTGTTGACTGAACGTGCCCATAGTTGCTTTTGATTGTTATAGAGGAAGCTGACGTTATCAATGTACCAATCACTCTGTCTTCAACCATTAACTGTGTCTTTGCTGATTCATCAGTTCCAATCGTCCAATATGCCATAATGGTTCCAGAATAAGGTGATATATATATCCCGTCATTCTCGTTGTATTGGCTTCTTGTATCAATTTCCGGTGTATCGAAGATAATTGTCACGTGATTGCTGACATCTCTCATAGACGTTGACAATTTCACGAAAAGAAGAATTTGTTCTGCTTTTTGAACTGGTTCTGGTCTTCTTGGGTATTTGTCTAAAAAAGTGAAAAATAGATTTAGTCAGTTTCATTTTGGCCTCAAAAGTTTAAGGTAGATAAACACTAATATTGCGATCCGTGAAATTTTGTTAGAGAAATCGGCACAATTGAAGACTATCCTTCAAAACCGGCAATCTGCAATAATCTGAGCGTGTTTTTTCTACAACTGAGATAAAAAGTTGCTCATTTTATCCTCTCTTTCACCTACGGGAACATATTGAAATGGTGAGTGAAAGGATATAGAGTAAATGCACATGAGACAAAGTCTCTACAAATGCATGGTAAAAACAAGCAAAGTAAAAACGCTTTTATTGTTGTTCTTCGTCTTGGTTTGGGTGGAATTCTTTGCTAATTGTCGAACGCCACATCCATGTCTTTTCTGGTCATGGATTCGAGATTGTCAACAAACAAAAATTAAACTGGCAAAGCGCTCCTACTATCACTGTCACCCTTTGCCAGACATAAGCACTAGTATCTTAAGGTAGTGGACGATTACAACATAAAGACAAACACAGGAAAGCCATTTTTAGCTTATTAGAAATGAATCTTTTATCGATAGGAATTTGTTATATTTTTTGAAAATAGCCCAGTAAATAATGAGTTAAAACCGAAAAAAATATATGTCACTACGTTATTAACGAGATACTTCACAAAATTTACGAGAAAATGGAGCTAATTCGCGGAAAAGTGGGCAAAATGACGTTTAACATTTGTCAGTCAACTACTATATCATTAAGGAAAACCAGTCGAAAAGTTTTTCCGTACCCGACGCTTTGATTTTCATATTAGCCATCAGTGTCTATCTACTTTTAAAATATATCTACATTACTATTTACTTCGAGAGAAAGATTTTATTCAAAGCAAGTATGGTAAGCTATCGAAAGTATTACTTGTAGATTTACTTCTGACTTTAGTGGATCAAGATTTTTACTTTATCCAATCATCAATTTGTTTTGATTTGATAAAATCGTATGGCTTGATTTGTCTGATGCAGATGTAAAAAAAGGAGCTATATATGTTGACATGCCAAGAATGCCCCACTCGACCGCATAAAATACAAATCTGACAGTATTGTGAAAAAGAATGTTCCTAATAGGTGATGACATAGCGGCTAGATATCCACTGTGAAATCAATCCATCCAGTGGAAGCCGAGAAAATGCGACAAAAAATCACATTTTACAACATGTAATCAAGTCAGCAAGAAGTACATGTGCGACAGTCCTGTCAATATGAGGTTCGTTGCAACTAATCATAAAAAGATTGCATACGAATTTTGAAATCAATCCCAATATTAGACGCGTAGATAATGCAACGAAAAATTCATATTCACAACATTTTGTAGCCAAGTTCACTTTACGTCTAATGGGAAATGCATTTCATACAGGAATTAAAATTAAACGTTCTATACAACTAACCATGTTGAGGATGTATCATACCAAGTTTCAAATCATTCCCATAAATGTGGCAAATGATTTGCGCGCGGATGTAAGGAGGACAATGTGAATGCAACGCAGCCCATGTTCTTGTTGACGAAAAAAAAATCAGAAACAAATAAAAAGCCTCTCTGATTAACTTATAAACAAAAAGATTTCCTAGACATCATTACAATTTACTTACATTCGTCTATATGACGTCTATTGCATACACATGGAAGAACGTTTCGAAACAGTTGGCAATAGTAAGGCATTCAATCAATACTAGATGATTACAAGCAAAAATTGTGAAGGGAGTAAAAATCTACAGCATTGAAATCGTTGTGTTGTCAAAGTTTTCAACGAAAACGAAGAAAAAGTCAAAATATATATGTTTTGCAAGTAGTGAAAAGAAGTTTGATCGTCATTACAACTGTTATAACCCATTTCCTACAATGAAACGGTAATGCTATTTTCATTTTTTTACTTGCCGTCTGAGGACAAGTAAAAAAATACTGTTCACGCAAATCAACAAAAAATGCAAAATTCCTTATTACATTTAATCAGTCATAATTGACTTTTAATTTCGGTCTACTCGTGACTATACGGGCCTGGTCAAGAATTGGTTAACCTCTGCCGCTGGAATCGGTCGACCAACCAGATTCATACATATAGTGACCTCATTTAAAGTCAATAATTGTGTAGAATTATAAGAATTCTAATATTTGAATATAATAAGACGACTGTTGCTTTTTATATTCAGTATTCAGAACCGAATGCTTCGTACGAAAGTTGACCGATCCTTTTATATTCTTACGAAATCATCAAATAAATAAATGTTTCAAAAATTTCCACTTTTTCATAACAGTCCAGACAATGAGCGAGACAATGTAACTCCAGAATATCCTGTCTATGTAAATTTTTCTGTCTGCTTAACTTTTGGATCTGAATTCAATATGAAAAAAAAAACTTTTTGTCACAGGTACATCAATTTAGGAAAATGCAAATTTTAATATACATGTCTTTTGTTAGTTGATACCTACTTACCAGTACTATTCAATGCCTCTTCAAGTGCTTCTACACGACTAAGAAGATCAGTTATTTCTGTTTCGTTTCCATCATACGTGGCATTAATTGTCACTGAGATACAAAATACTACAAGTAAAACCCAAATACTCTTCATGATGAACAGAGAACCTGTGTATATTAAACGGACGGATATGCCATAAATTTACGAGATACAAAGTCTAAAATTTGTGTCTGATACAGGCGTATACCATACTTGACAGTACTATGACATAAGTCAAAGTTCCGTTTTTAACAATTTAACAATAGCATAAAAAAAACAAAATAGAAAAAAAATCAATGGAGATTCAACAGGAAACTGAACAGTTGCCTACAAATACTAGTACACAACTAAAACATACAAAAATGGCATAATCGCTGCACGGTTGTTGTTACTTGTGTCTTGTTACACTTTCATTTTATTTCATTTCAAACATTTTATTGATAATACAAGTATGAATACAAGTGCACTGCATTTATTATATTATTTTTCACTACTTTCAATATTTGATTCCGAAATATATGAACAAGAAATAATAAATATAACATCACATTCCCGCTTCAGTAAAATTAACGCAATGGACGGATAGACAGATATGGATTGACACAGTTTATCGGATAATTATATAATTATTAATTGCTTTAAAATATCACTAATCTGTACCAGAGGCTGAAGTTAAATTACAAAATTCAAACATTTTTCTAGTGTCTGAAAACGTCTCCAAAGGGTACAGTTCTAAAGGACACTTTTGAAAGTATTGGATGCAATCAGTAACTTCTATTAATACTTTAAACGTGATTGTTTTCATTATTTTCCCTCTCTCACTAATGATTGCAAAGCACTCACTTGGCGAAATAAAGGTGATTATACGTATTTATGATGAACGTCTGAATTAGATCGCGTAATACTAACTGTATTTTATATTGAAGCCCGTCATGGGTTTCTTGATTACCTGATTATCAGGCTATTTTTTAATGATCATTTGAATACGAGAGCATTTATTTAATGATTATTTGATTATAAGCTTGCATTCTTATATATTTTTTTTATCACTAAGCCAAAATTTTTTTATTACCAAGGTAAAAATTTAATGATTATTTGATTCCTAGGACCCCCCCCCCCC